>PVIC010057585.1:0-10635 GCA_004025085.1 Thryonomys swinderianus
CGTGGAGACACGCCCACCAACAATCAACACCGCATACCACAATGCCGGACGTGGTGGCTCACGCCTGTAATCCCAGCACTCGGGAGGCAGAGACAGGAGGATTGCTGAGTTTGCGGCGGCTTGCCTGGGCACCATAGTGAGCTCAGGGCCAGCCTGAACTACAAAGTGAGACCCTGTCTCAAAAAAAGCAAAAAAAAAAAAAAAAAAATGCCTTTAGAGAGGATACAATTTGTACCAGTTTCATTCATTTATGTGCAAATGCATACACCTTGAGGACACACTAATAAGTGAAATAAATAGATCCCAGATATGTAAATACCATTATCTTTTCTTTGGTATGAGAACCTTTAGATATAAATAAGTTCTAGAATGTATAATAGATCTTGTAAAATAAGAAATGTTCTTATTTTGGGTATAACGTGGTCTTTTTCTGATTTCCAAAAGTATAACCTTAGTTGATTGGTTTTAGATCTTTGTTTTTTAATATATACATTCAGTGCTGTCTTTATTTCTAAGTATTGCTTTCACTTGTCCCCCGCATTTTCAGAAATTATGTTTTTGTTTCATTTATTTTAAAAACTTACTTGAGATTTTTTTTTGTTTGACCTATGTGATGTACAAGTGCATTATTAAATCTCAAGTTTTTGAGGATTTTCCAGCTCTTTCTGTCTGTTACCTATTTAGTCCTCTGTTGTCTGAAAACACAAACTGTATCATTTCTGTTCTTTTATATTTGTTAAGGGTGTTTTATGGGCAGAGATGTGATCTGTATGGTGAATATTCTTTTTGAGATTAAAAAGAATGTATAATCTATTGTTGGATGAAATCATATGTGGAAGTCAGTTATATCCAGTTCATTGATGATAATGTTGGGTTCAAGCATGTCCTTAACTGATTTTTCCTGCTGTATCTGTCCATTTCTGATAGAGGGGTGATGAAGTAAGTCTCCAGTTATAATAGTAAATTCATCAATTTCTCCTTGAAATTATGTTTTGCCCTCATGTTATTTAACATTCTTTCATTACATACATACACATTAGAGATTGTTTCCTTGTAGTGTTCTTTTATCCTCAAAGGATATCCATCTTTCTCTGATAATTTTCCTTGTTCTGCAGTCTGTGTTGTCTCAAATTAATAAGGCTATATGTACTTTATTTTGATTATTGTTGCCATGGTGTATCTACAACAAAAATAAGATTTGCTTCAATTGTCACACACAAGGCAGTCTTCACATATGATGCCCAGATATCCCATGCACATGTCTCACTTAACACTGACATTACACATGCTTAACTTTCCCATGGTGTTGGGATTACATGTGTGCACCACCAGGGGGTTTTTTGTCTGTTGTCTTTTTTATCTTCTTCTTTTTTTTAATGACAGGGTTTCCCTTTGTAGTTCAGGCTGGCCCTGAGCTCACTGTGTAGCCCAGGCAAGCCTCAAACTCAGCAGTCCTCCTGCCTCTACCTCCCAAGTGCTGGGATTACAGGCATGAGCCACCATGCCTAGACTGTGGTGTGTAATACTGATTGCTGGTGGGTGTGAGTCACCACACCCCGTATTGTTGCTTGTGGTTAGTGGGATTGAACCAGGAACCTTGTGCTTGTTAGGCAGGCTCCAGGCACTGAGCTAAATCTCCAGCCCCCTCCCTCTTTTTTTAATGAGATGAGTTTGAACCATGTTTCTTTTAAAAGTAACCCACAGCAAGGCATGTTGTGATAACTCCCTTAACGATGTAAGAGCACTAAATATTAATACTAAGGTCATATTGAGAATGTCATGAATTATAGAATCTTGTGACATTAACTGGATAATATATTTATTAGTTTTGTAGTCCAGTTTGTACATTTTTACAGTTTATTGTGAAAATTCACATGAAATAATTCTTGGGTCAGCTATACTTGCCTTGATAATTGACTAAGAACAAATTTGATCTTGTAACCTCACCCTTGTCTGTTTGATAGTTATTTTGTAATAAGAGACAAGGATAAAAGAGATACTTGGCAATCGTGATTTGCATTTTCATCTTAATTAGAAACTATTTAAATTTTAAAAGTCTGTAATTTTATATTAATTTAAAATCTTAAAGAATAATGGCCAAAAAGGCCAAATAAGGAAACCAGGGTCTAGTAGATAGCATTATACTGATTTCTAAATATATTTAATATTAAGTGTAAAATTTGCTGTTTAGAAATGCTAAGAAATTAAATGATTCAATTTTTAGAAACTTCAAGCACTAGAAGCTCTGAGTTATAAGGTACTCTTAATATACTACTTCAGCCAGGGACTTAGCTCAAGTGGTATCATGCCTACCTTGGAAGCATAAGAGCTTGAGTTCGATCCTGGGTGCTGCCAAAAAAAAAGGAAAAAAAATTGACTACTTAATTTTAAAAAAAAAGGGTTTCTTTTGGCCCTATGGAGACTGAATCAATTATGCCTGGTTCATTTTTATTCCATTGTGTCCTTTTACTACTACTACATAGCTCTGCTGAGCTACTTTCCCACCCCTTTTATGTTGTGTATTTTAATTTTGAGATAGGTCCTCACTGTGTTGCCCCCGCTGGACCCAAACTTGTCATCCTCCTGCTTCATCCACTTAGAATCCTGGGATTATTGGCCTGTGCTGTCATGTCTGACTGCCTTTTTTTTTTTTTTTTTTTTTTTTTTTGAGACAGGGTCTCGCTTTGTAGTCCAGGCTGGCCCTGAGTTCACTATGTAGCCCAGGCAAGCCTCAAACTCAGCAATCCTCCTGTCTTTGCCTCCCGAGTGCTGGGATTACAGGCGTGAGCCACCACGCCCGGCACTGTGGTATGTGGTGTTGATTGCTGGTGGGCATGAGTCACCATGCCCAGCATGGTATGTGGTTACTGGGATCAAATGAACTCAGGGCCTTGCGTTTGCGAGGCAGGCACCAGAACCACTGAGCTAAATCTCCGGCCCGACTGCCTTTTTTTTGTTTTTATTTTGTGGTACCAGGGATTGAATTAATGACCTTGCTCTTGCAAGGTAGCTGCAGCACGCTTGCCATGAAAACCATAAAATAGGTCAGCATATCTTTTGTTTTAACATTTTGGCTAGAGCATATAGATAGTACGTTTGCCTTAGTGAGAAAAGTAAAATTGGATCCTTGCTTACTCAGTGACTTGGAGTTGTATACTGTTTCAAGATGGCACAGTGTGGAGTTACATGGTTCAGCCAAACATTCTGTTCTTCATTCGAGTTGTCATTTGAATTCTCTCCTTTTTAGTTGCCAGATAAATATTGTAACAAGGTAAAAGTACAGAAAAGGGTAGAGGTAAAAAAGTAAGAACGAGAAAAAAATTAATATTTTTATCTTGAAATAGAAAACTCTCTGAGCGTACTGTACTGTATATGAATGTGGCATTGTATATATAATGAGATTATGTCTTCTGATCTGAATTTCACAATTTCTTCTAAATTATTTTGCCACATACATTACCAGGTAGACTCAATACATATTTTCTAACTTACTATTCTTTTTTAGTTTTCAGCATATGATCTTATCCCATCTCCAAAATTAAAGCCTCCTCAAGGAATGCCAGTCAGTGATGATTTATGTTTTAGCAGAAAAAGAGTGTCCAGAAACTTATTTCAGAATAGTCGAGACTTTCACCCAGATTCCCTTCCTGCATGTGCTACTGGTAAGTAAAAGTTGAAGGTAAAGGACATGTTGAAGTTCAGTTTAAAACTTCTCTAAACTTTATAGTCTATTAAAGGACTCCTACAGTTTATAACACAGTAGGAAGTTCATATTTAATGTTTATTGAAAGTCTGATGAAAATGGACATTTTCACATAATTGTCTCAAGAGTCTCTGGAGGAGTTTCTCATCGAGACTTTAGCAAGGTAGAGCAATGTTCATTTAATAAATTACTCATATTTGTTGAACATCTCTTGTATGTCAAGAAGAGAGGGAAGAGTTTCTGCCTAATACAACTTGAATTCTGATTTAGGAGGGAAGCAGGCATTAAAAATATGCAAAACATGGCAAATTAGGTAAGGAAAGACCCTGTGGATAAAAACAGCAAAGAAGAGAAATATGGTTGGAAATTATTTTGCATCACGCATTGAAAGGCAATATATTTCGAAGGGCAGGGCTAAAGCAAACCATTAGGTATCAGGAAAGAAAAGCAAATAATTTCAGAAAAGGAACCCTATAGAGTCACTGAAATAGTGTGTTGGACATATTTTAGAAAGATTAGTATGTCTGAAATTAAATGAATAAGGAGGAGAGAAGTAGAAAAATTTTAAAATAATAGGGGTCTTTAAGTTGGATATGGCGGTGCACACCTGTAATCTCAACACTCAGGAGGTCAAGGCAGGGTTATGGCTGTGAGTCAGAGGCCGGCCTGGGTTACATAGCAAGACCCTGTCTCAAAAAACCAACAAAAATAGGGATTCATTATAAAACCTGCTGAGCTATTGAATGAATTTTAGCTTTTACTGTGAGTCAGAGTCATTTTAAGGAAAGAAGTAACATTACTTGCCTTGTGTTCCAGGCTAATTCTGGGTCTTGTGTTTAAAATAAGTGAAAAGAAGACAAGGACAAAAATAGAACCGATTAAGAGTTCCTTGTTTTAATCCTGGCTAGAGCTGATGGAGGCTGTAACCAGGATAGTGATGAATACAAAAGTAATTGGATTCTAATTATATGTCAGAGGTCTTGTTGACATAATTTGCTGGTAGAATGGATATGGAGTATGTGAAAAGAGGAGTCCTGAATGCTCTCAGAATGTTATGCCAGAGCAACTGGAAAGATACTTAATTGCCAGTTACAGAAAGTAAATATTATGATAGTTCAGATGACATGGTCATTGCCATGAGCCATCTCATTTTTTAAAAGGCACTTAGAAAGAGGTAGTACTTGAGCCACATCTTTGTGTGGCTCATGTGAAATGAATAACTAGAAGGAGGAGGTTTACATCACGACCGGGCTTGACATACTCTAGGAACTGCATCACTACAAGGCTTTTCTCAGGTGGTGAAAGATAAATTGGGGTAAGAGAAGTTCTTATGTGCCAGGTTAAAAAGATGAGTTCATACCATAAGCCATAAGGACTAATGCAGATTTTTTTTATGAATAACAGCAAAAAAGGACGTGCAGTTGTTTGTGAATGAAATAGGAAAAAAAACCCCAAAGATACGATTTTATATAAAAGTTGAAGGAAAATAGACAAGATTTTTAACACTTAGCCCCCAGCTCATTACAAAAATGAAAATATGTTGGAGTGATCTCATTCCTTTGATTTGCACAGTGTACATTAATACATTTTTTTTTCTAGTAACAAAAGAGAAAGCCAAGTGTTTGGGTACATGCCTATAAGAAGCAGGAGAATCTCAGTTTGAGCTCATCTTGGAAATTTAGTAATATCTTGTCTCAGAATGAAAAATAAAAAGAGGCTGGAATTTCAATGTGAAAGCCTAGGTTCAAGTCCCCACTCCTGGGGGTTTGGGGGTAGAAATCTATTGACAAAATAATACCAGTGGTAAAAGAACATGGTATAGGAGGTAAAGAGTGAAAATGTTACAGATTTTAACATCTATCTAATATCCAAATAATAATGTCAGTTGAAATTTTTGACTATGAGTTCAGACACATTAGTCATAACATTTTCCTAAGGGGATTCATAGGCCTTTATGCAATAAAATTCCATAGTATTTTCATATAGAAATGAAATGATTATGTCATTTAGTTTGTTACTTACATATGAGGAAAAATAGAAGTACAAGAATATAACAGTTATATTCCTTTTTGGATTTCTTTAATGTTATATTTTCTATATCATAGAGATGCTCATTACCTAGGTGAACAAATTTTTAGCAACTAGGGAATAAGATGATATACAACCTAATGTCCAATTAGATGATAAGAATTACATTAAGGCCGGGCCTGGTGGCTCACGCCTATAATCCCAGCACTCGGGAGGCAGAGACAGGAGGATTGCTGAGTTCAAGGCTTACCTGGGCTACATAGTGAGCTCAGAGCCATCTTGAACTACAAAGCGAGACCCTGTCTCCAAAAAAAAAAAAATATATATATACGTATATATAAAAGAATTACATTAAGGATTCAAAAAAGGAATTGATTGCAGGTGGTGAAGTAGTTTGAGAAAACTACAGGAAAGGAAATGACTTGAAATAGAGTTTAAAGAGCTGGAAGGCCAAGCACAGCAACACAACCCTGTAGACCCAGCTCCCAGGAGGGTAAGGCAAGAGGATCACAAGCTCAAGTTAAACTCGGGCAACTCCGTGAAACCCTGGGTTCAGTCCTTGGCACCCTACCCCTTCAGAAAGGAAGATAGAGGTGGAAAGGGTTTCCAAGCTAGCAGGGAGACCAAAGGAACTGTTGAAGGTGAGACGAGAGTATAACCAGAGTCAGGGATGAAGGAAGTAACAGAATTTATTCAGTATGTTAAAGATAAAAAGTCTTCAAATCACAGAGAATTTTTTTAAACACAGAATTTAGAACTACAGAGGACCAGCTCGTTTTATAGATGAATAATCTGCCAGAGAGGTCATTATAGCCTTAAAAAACAACAATAACAACAACAAAACTTTGCCACCTACCTAGGAATAACCTTAAGCAGCCACAGGAGAAGGAAAAGGACCCAGGAAACATCTTAGAAACTTACCAGCATGCTTAGATACTACAGTACCTGAATTCTGTGTGGTGTCTTAAGACAGCAGAAGAGTTCTGCAGTAAAACTTTGGGGTAGTACATACTATGGATACCAGGAAGAAGGAAAGCCAGGTCACAGTTAGAAACGTTCTATAACGAGGAAAAGGAGAATGAAGAGAGAACTGCCTTTGTGTGTAGCCTTCACCATGACCAAGTAGGATGGTTCAACCTATGCAAATCAATAAATAGAATATGTTACATTAACAGAACCAAGCACAGAAACCATATATATGATCATGCAGAAACAATGTTTGACAAAGTCCAACACCTGCTCATGACAAAAACCCTACAGAAAATTGGAATAGTGGTCTTTATCTTAGTCTTCAATATACCTTTCCTTTCCCTGTTCTTTACCAGTTGTTTTTCTGCTCTTCAACCTCTAATTTGATTTCCAAATAGTAAAAATCTTACTTTTTTTTTCTGCCTGTTTAGCTGTACTCTAACTATACTTACCTGTATTTATTCCCACCCACATTACACCATCTTGTGATGTAAGATGAATGTGTGAAGTAAAGCTTTTACTTTTGTGGATTTTTCTTCTTTTCAAAAGGTTCAACTGGGACTCATCAGACATATCTTCTTGGAAAATGTGGGCAACTTGAATTGTCACATATCCGTGGTAAAACTGGTAGTGTAGATTCTAACTTAGAGCTCCTGGGGACAACTAACAGCCATCAAGATAAAGGTATAAATTCCAGATTTACTTTGGAACAAATGAATTACAGATACTTTTGTGGGGTTTTGTTTTTTGGGTTTTTTGGCAGTACTGGGGATTAACCCAGGTCCTGGTGCTTGGTAGGCACGTACTCTGCCACTGAGCTATATCCCAGCCCTCATGTAATTTCTGACACTAGCTCTTATTTTATTTTGGGTAATTATACTCATCACAAAAAAGGAGATGTTCAGTATATTTTAATAATAATTTTAATAACTTTTTCCATAATTGTTACCCTAAAATGTTAGATTTTATAGTATAAATATACATATGACTTATAGTAGAAGTTTAGAAACTTACAGCAAAGATGAACATTTTAATTCCAAATAATTGAATATAATATCCATTAAATAGTACTGTGTGAGCTGAGGCAGATCTCAAGTTCAAATCCTGCCTGAGAAACCCAGCAACTTACCAAGATCTTGTCTTAAAGTAAAAAAATTAAAAAGGGGTGGGGACGTAGCTTAGTGTGAAAGCCCTGTGTAATACGATGGATAGACAGATGAAAAAAGAAAAGAAAGACAAAAGCCCATGATGATAATTATTTCTACAATAGCTTTAAATTTTAAGGCTGTTAGAATTTCTCCTTTTAGGAACTATTTGCCAGTGAAACTATTATTTCAGATAAGACAAAAGATACAGAAGGAAAAGAAAGAATAGAGGCTGTTTGTTATTAGTCATATGACTTTTCAGTTTGACAGTGTTTTAAATCACGTGCAGTGAGAAGCACTTTTGTCCCCAGATCACTTAAGCTCAATAGTTTGAGGCCAGCCTCAGCAAAAATATTGACATCTTGTCTCTAAAAGCAAAACAAAATAAATCTACTTTCAATTTTGAGGCTGAGCATGGGGACTCACACCTGCCAACACTGAGGAGGCTGAGGCAGGAGTATTGCCATGAGTTCAAGGATACCCTGGGCTAGATAGTGAGTTCAAGGCCGGGCTGAACTACATAGCCAGACCCTGTCTCAGGAAAAAAAAAAATTATGCTAAGAGCCTAATAATGAGTATATAATGGGATTAAATATTTCTAGAAATATTTCTAGAAATATTTAATGCCATAGTCTTCTAAAGTTACAAGAATGTAATTCTTGGTAATATGTTAACAATTCTGACAGCACAGCCACTTCTCAGTGTTCCCTAGGGAGTCCCTGGAGAGTAGCTATCAACGTACTAGTCCACACTGAGTGTCGGAAATGTTGCTGTATGTTGTACCATATTAGTCCTATTTATATTCATAAAAGATCTGATGTTCGGTTTCTTTGTAAGAAATATGTTTGCATCTCCTATGGTGTATAATGAAATGCCACTGTAAAGCCTGAGAACCGGTAATACTCTGTGATGACTACTTTCTTCATGTATACCCAGGTAGCTTTTTATAGAACAAGAGGAGTCATTGAGGCTTCCAAAGATTTTATTTGTAGTATATACAAGTTAGGTGTTTTGTCAAGGAAAGTCTTGTAAAAAAAAAAAATATCTTGGGGGCCGGGGATTTAGCTCAGTGGTTCTGGAGCCTTGCAAGCGCAAGGTCCTGAGTTTGATCATGTTTTAACCACATACAATGCTGGGCGTGGAGACTCACGCCCACCAGCAATCAATGCCACATACCACAGTGCTGGGCGTGGTGGCTCACGCCTGTAATCCCAGCACTCCAGAGGCAGAGACAGGAAGATTGCAGAGTTCGAGGCTAGCCTGGGCTACATAGTTAGTCAGGGCCAGCCTGAACTACAAAGTAAGACCCTGTCTCAAAAAAAAAAAAAAAAATCTTAAAAGAGAATTTAAGAGAACCCTAAAAGATTACAAATAGATAGTTATTTTAGTTGAGGTATAAAAGAAAAATATCAGTATCAGGCAAGAAAAAATAATATAACAAAGAGCAAAAAATCATCCAAATATTTCAGTAATTACCATAAATATAAATGTACATGACTTACCCTTTAAATCGAAAAAATAATCAGATTTTATTTTTATTGAAAGACTTTTTTTTTTGAGAGACTTTTTTTTTTTTTTTTTTTTTGAGACAGGGTCTCGCTTTGTAGTTCAGGCTGGCCCTGAGCTCACTATGTAGCCCCGACAAGCTGCCGCGAACTCAGCAATCCTCCTGCCTCTGCCTCCTGAGTGCTGGGATTACAGGCGTGAGCCACCACACCTGGCATTGTGCTATGTGGTATTGATTGCTGGTGGGCGTGAATCACCACGCCTAGCATTCTATGTGGTTACCTGGATCAAACTCAGGACCTTGCACTTGCGAGGCAGGCTCCGGAACCACTGAGCTAAATCTCCGGCCCTGAAAGACTATAATCTAAATTACATCAGAATGGTTAGTGAGGAGGTAAAGCAAAGAAGATATGCTAGGCAAGTGTTAAGTTAAGGAGAGCAGGTAAAATGCACTGAAGACAGACAAACACGATAAAACTGATACATTCTTAGCACTAGAGAGTGTCCTTTTAATGAGAAGAAAACCTTACTAAGAAGACAAACTTCTTCTGGACATGGTGGCTCACACCTGTAATCCCAGCACTCGGGATGCAGAGGCAGGAGGATTGCTTTGAGTTCGAGGCTTGCCTGGGGTACATAGTGAGCTCAGGGCCAGCCTGAACTACAAAGTGAGAACCTGTGTCCAAAAAAAAGAAGAAGACAAACTTCTGCTTCTGTGTGCATGAGAATAAAGAGAAAGAAGAGATTACATATATTGAGCTAATTATATCTACATTCTAGAATATGGATATATATAATTTAACAGAATTGCAAACATAAAATTTTAATGTACAAATGTTAGGAAACTGTAACAGAATTAAGAAAATACAAAATACTTAAACACAAATTAGACCTTTACCCTAAACCCATGATGGTGAATGTTTTAGAGACCAGGTGCCCAAAAATGCCACCAAAAACCACGACTCATCACAAAGTGCCAACCATGCAATTAAAACTGATACTGAGGTTTTAGTTTAGAGAAAAATAATCTCTTTGTCTTAAAAGACAAACATGGGCCAGGGATTTTGCTCAGTGGTGCCAGTGCTTGCCTGGCAAGGGCAAGGTCCTGAGTTCAATCCCTGGTTCCACAAAAAAAAGAAAAGAAAAACACAGTAACGAGTTTTCAGTGATATCAACAGTCTGCTGTTGCAGCTCATGTGCCATACGTTTGGCGCCACTTCCCTACACTATACACTAAGACAGATACCAGATAAAATGAAAATCTGAATGTGAAAATGAAAGTAA
>PVIC010057586.1:0-10643 GCA_004025085.1 Thryonomys swinderianus
GGTGTCCCACCTGTGCATTAAAGGATTAATCTTACCCAAGAAAGCCTTGGCATTTGCCCAGCTCCAGAAAGATAACCTTGAAGCCTTTGGAATGTCCCTCCTGATAAGAGAGTGTGTTCACCTGCATTGCTGGACCATACCAGATAGTCTAAACTAATGATGTGATTTATGGTGGGGCCTCTGGCCACATGGTATCGACTTGGCCTCCAGAGGGGCTGGAGACCAGGCCTGGGAGGTCCTGGGAGACCAGGCCCCAGTGAAACCCTTGAAGGCTCACTGAGTTTTCCCAGTTGGCAAGGCTGTGTCACTATATTTGGTGGCTGGACTAACAAGGCCCTGTCACCATGACTCCGCCAGGGAAGGGCTGGGGGCTGGGGGCTTCTGCCATCATCTTCTGAACCCAGCCCCTTGGACTTCTTCTCTCTAGTGACTTTAATCTGTTTGCTTATACCATGATCAACTGTAACCCCAAGAATAACAGCTGCACTGAGCTCTATGAGTGTCTTGAGGCACCTCCACCCAGGCCAGTCTGGGGTTTGCTGTGCCTCATTGCTGATATTGATCGTTCCTGGTGACCCTCACCATGTTGTATCTTTTCTGAATCTCAGACAGGAGCACAACAGCACCGTGGTATGAGAATTAGAGAGAATGATGACAGAGGCACATGGATCCTTACTCTTTGAGGACAATTATCTCTTCCTTTCCTCCTCCATTTCCAAGCTGACTACTCTCATATGTATAAAATGGAGGAAGTACCTGGTCCCTGAGGCCTCTCTTACTGACATCCTAAAAAGACGGTAGTGATACTAAACTGAATGTGGCTCTTTGGGCAGATCTTCCTGTACCTTGTAGATATCTGATTAAGCCAGTTCCATAATGGTTCTATTATTGCTCTCCATACACCAGAGGATACTGAGGCCCTCAAGATTCAAAGTGTGGCCCAGGTCACAGATACAGCAGTAGCACATCAGGCCAAGATGATGGCTTCTCCTGCTCTGAGCCATTACTACAGGTCTTCATGCTGGGGATCTTAGCACACTTGGTTCTGAGCCACCATGCCATACCTCTTCTCTAGGATGTGATGGGCTAACACCCACCACTCAGGCGGGGCACTGAGAACAGGTGTGGGTCCACTTCCTATTTGAGTCCTAGAGCAGCAGGTGTTCAATACCAAAACCGAACTAGGAATCAGAAGAGTTGGCCACAATTCTTAGTGACTTCCGGCACATTCCTTCAGCCCTCAGTGCCTGTTTCTTCATCTGTGGAATGGAGATAATTTCTTAGAGGTGACTGTTGATCAGATGAAATAGGGAGCATGAAGGGCCATCGTGCCTACCACAGACTACATCCAGAAGACATTGATTGCTTGTGATTATCTGTTGCTTTGGCTTCAAAGGCCTCCACGACTCGGCCCCCCCATTCACACCATCTCCACTGACTTCTCCCCACACCTCCATCATTCCTTCCAAGCCAGAGAGGGAAACGCCCTTTGTATCTATCCTACACTCATTCCTCCTCTGCTTGTAGCTTCTCCACCCCCTTTTGCAGTTTCTTCCTCTGCCTGCATTCCAATCCAACTCCATCCACATCTGGGTCAAATGTAACTTCCCCCAGAAGCTCCTCGTTGGATCTGTGCAAGCTGGATTCCCTGGACTCGACCAACTGGACACCCATCTCTGCTTCTTCTGTATTATTTCCGATTTGCTTAGGAAATACAATTTCCAAGTGTGAAAAATAAAATCTCTAAAACCAATCTCTCTTTTCCTGCCTCTGACATCTAGGGGTAATCACATAGCAGGTCCGCTCAGGGAGCCAGTGGAAGACACATGCTATAAAGTGATAACCAGTGAATAGAAACCTATTCAGTTGCCCCTCACCATCACAACTGGACTTGTTGGCATATCATACTAGTTAATAAAATTCCAAAGCCTGGTTTTAAAAACCTAACTTTTTATAATAAAATAAGTCAATTTCAAAAGGAGTTGAAGATGCTCTTTCCCCTGCTGCAATAAATCAACAGATTTTGTTGGGTGTTATAAAATGGCTCAAGGAATTGAATTTGATACTTGCAAAACCAAGAATGTGTATAAGAACACCAGTCGTGTTGTTCTCTGCAGTAGTTTTGTATGAATATTCATGACCATGACTGACTTGTTCTAGTCTGTGTTAATATAAATCTGCCCTTGGAAGAACAGTTTGAACAAAGTGGTCTTGTGAGACACCACAGACGTTAGAAATTATTCCATGTCTTATAAAATGCTCTCCAAATAAAAAAAAAAGCTGAGTTGTTTTACTTTATTATTTCTTGCTCTGGTAAAGTGGTTACAGAAACTGACGTCTCGGTTTTCCTAAGTTGTATACGTGGCTGTAAGTTGAGTACGAACCATGGGAAACTAAAATCCTTGACTCTGCTAGATCTATTATAAGCATATATTCTGAAAGACTTGGTCTACTTCAAGCCAAGAAGCTACATGGTAGAGATTTCAGGGAGTTCATTTCAAATATCAACACCACCACTTTTTCTTCATTGCTTTCTTTCTTCTCCATGCACAGGGGGAGATGTAGCTCTCCCGGCCTCACTGGCATTTAAGGTGACAACGTGACACAATTCTGATGAATGCAAATGGAGTTGCTGAGCTCAGGGAGAATTTGAAAACATTGCCCTTGTTGAGAATAGAGTCTACATCAAGTAAAAGCATCCATTTCTTGTGCACAGACTCATGAATTGGAACGAATGCATGCAGTTGGTCAATACCACCAGCAAGACACAGGGCACTTCCACCAACCTCTTTTCTTGTTAGCATATAGACATGCAGTGAGTATTTTGTGTATTGACTATCTCTATTGACAACCAATAATCTTTCTTATTAATTTAGGAGTCTCTCAGTTTCTCACTCCCTTCCAGATTCTTTGGATTTTCAATGCACACAATCATGCCATCTGTAAATAGGTAATATTTATTAGCCTAAAACATTTCTTTCTTTAGAGTTTGCTTGAGCTTCTCTTTTAAAATTCATGAATGGAGGTTGAATTTTGTAAAATGCTTTCTCTGATTCTACTGAGACAATGGTACTTAGAGAGTTTTTCTTTGATATGTTACAGGTTGATTTTCAAATATCAAATCAAACACGTATTCCTGTGATAAACCCACAAGATCATGATACATTGCAACTGTAAGAACATGGATGGACCATGGGATTATAAGTTTATGTGAAATAAATCAGACAAACAAGCATGAATATCACATGGTTTCTCTTATAAAAGAAACCCTAAATATATAAAAAGAGCAAAGTAAAAGGTAGATAATAAGAAACAGGGAGGGCTGGAGATTTAGCTCAGTGGTTCTAGTGCCTGCCTAGCAAGTGCAAGGTCCCTGGTTCCATCCCTGGTAAACACATACAACAATAATGGGCATGGTGATTCATGTCCACCAGCAATCAGTACCACACACCACAAATGCAGGGCGTGGTGGCTCAAGCCTGTAATCCCAGCACTTGGGAGGCAGAGGCAGGAGGACTGCTGAGTTCGAGGTTTGCCTGAGCTACATAGTGAGCTCAGGGCCAGCCTGAAATACAAAGTGAGACCCCGTGTCAAAAAAAAAAAAAGAAAAGAAAAGAAAAGAAAAGAAAAAAAGAAACAGGGAAATAAATCTTTTGCCAGAGAGAAAGGAGAACTAAGAGATGGAGAGAGTGGAAGCAAGAGGAGAGGAAGGGAATGAAAAAGAATTAAGTTATGTGTTAGAACTTGCACCAGTTCCTCATGAGGAATGTGAACATTATGTACTGCAAACACATGTTAATAAAAAATAAAAATTGAAAACATATTTTGGGATTTTAGCAATATTTTTTAACCTTTTCTATATCTGTCATCCAAAGGATATTGGTCCCAGCCCTCTGGGAGGCTGAGGCAAGCTTGGACCCAGCAGTAACCCTCCCTAGACTGGTCTTCCACACCCAGAAGCATGCCGAGCCGCTTTAGCCACTTTGGTGTCACTCAGACTGACACAACCAATCACGTTGAGGCAAACTTCAAAGAGTTTCTAATGTCCTTTGTATTAGGGGTTTTAGTCCTGGGACTCTGACCTTGGAATCATCTTTGCAGGTGTAGTTAAGATTAGTCCAGTACAGGGGCCGGAGGGTTAGCTCAGTGGTTCCAGCGCCTGCCTCGAAAGTGCAAGAACCTGAGTTCGATCCCGGTAACCACATATAATGCTGGGCGTGGAGACACGCCCACCAACAATCAACACCGCATACCACAAGGCTGGACGTGGTGGCTCACGCCTGTAATCCCAGCACTCGGGAGGCAGAGACAGGAGGATTGCTGAGTTCGCGGCGGCTTGCCTGGGCACCATAGTGAGCTCAGGGCCAGCCTGAACTACAAAGCGACACCCTGTCTCCAAAAAGCAAAAAAAAAAGATTAGTCCAGTACAGTGAGCTCTCATCTGGTGTAACTGTTGTCCTCGTGAGAAGAGGGAGGTCTTGCTGGGGATTTAGCTCACGGGTGGTACCGTGCCAACCTTGGATGCACAAGACAGAAAGAACTTAGAAATCATCTCTAAAAGGTGACTCCAGCACCCCAAGGCTGGTAAGAATAGTATTTTATACGGTTTTCATCTACTCGCTCTATCAGTTACTGAGAGGAGATAGTTGATTTGTCTAATTCTCCCTTCGTTCAGAGCAGGTGTGTGTATGTATGTATGTGTGCATGTAGATAAGTATGTAGGTGTGAATGTATTTAACAGTACTGGGGCTTGAGTGATGGGCTCAAGTTTGCACCACTGAACTACATTCCCCAGGCCTTGTTATTTTTTCTTTCATTTTGAGGGTCTTATGTAGTTGTTACACTGTCCTTCAACTTGTGATCGGGATGGCTCAGCATATTGAGTAGCTGACATCACAGACAGGCAGCTCTGTGCCTGGGCTTGTTTATTTTTAAAATAAACATTTTAGTTAGCAATTCTAAACCTCTAACGATCATGGAGACCGTAATGGGATGTGTGTGTATGTGTGTGTATGCGCGCACGTGTGTTTTTGTGTGTATTCTATAGTCCTATGTGTTTAAGTTGGAATTTGGTTAAATCACAGTAAATAATGAACCCATGGCTATTGCTGATGAATTTCTCTTCATCTGAAATTGACTTTGAGCCATTGTTTTTTTAATAGATTTTTTTGAGATATAATTCAGACATTAGAAAAATTCAGCCCCTTCAAGTATATAATTCAGAGGTTGTTAGTGTGTTTACAGAGCTGTGTAACTTTCGCCACTATCTAATTTTAGAACATTTCCATCACCCTAAAAAGGAACTCAGTACCCATTAGTGGTCACTTACTGCTTCTGGTTTTATGTATTCTGAAGTGACCTCATTACAGGCAACCCTACTTAGGGTCTTACACAACTCCTCTGTTCTCTATTAATTGACCTCTTATCAGGCTATTTTTATCTTCCATGACTTGTTTTGACATCTGTTTTGTCTAATTGCAACACAATTCCTCTAGTGTTCTCTGAATTAGGATTTTGGTTTATTTATTTATTTATTTATTTATTTATTTATTTATTTATTTATTTATTTATTTATTTATTTATTTTTTTGAGACAGGGTCTTGCTTTGTAGTTCAGGCTGGCCCTGAGCTCACTATGGAGCCCAGGCAAGCCTCGAACTCAGCAATCCGCCTGTCTCTGCCTCCCGAGTGCTGGGATTACAGGCGTGAGCCACCATGCCCGGCTTGGTTTTATATTTTGCCCTTTCTTATACTTTGAACTTACCTAAAAATTTATACAGAAATTAGGTCTCTTGTAGATAAAGTACACCTAGAATTTTTCTCCACTTTTCAGTTGGAATGCTTATGTTATTAATAGTGTGATCTACATGGTTGCTTTTAAATCTATTATCCTATTTTTTATTTGCTCCCTCTGCTCTGTTTTTGTTTTCTTCTCTGCTTTCTAAAATTGCTTACACGGAGTATTTTTATAATTCTATTTGATTCCCACTATTGGCCTGTTAGGTATGATTTTAGGTAATTTTTAAGCTGTTGCTATAGGAATATATTTCTTAAAGTTATTATCGTCTCACCTTCACATAAAACCATACTACTTAATATAGAGGAAAAGACTTTATAACACTGTATTTCCACTTCTTTCATCCTTGGAGCTGTTATTTTTACACATTACATCTCATGGTATTTTATATACCCCAAGGGGCTGTCTTTTCTTTCAGGATATCATGGCTGCATGCTCTCCACTCCATCCTGTCCCACCTCACCCTCCCTGCTGCACTAACCAGGGAGGTTTGTAAAGCACAGCGGTTGAGATGGTGCCTCTGCAGTCAGCGTGCTGAGTGGAAGCCTGGCTCTGGCACTCGACAGCTGTGGGCACCTTACATCCCCTGTCTGGTTTCTTCACATACAGTGGGGAGATTATAACAGTGTACGTCTTGTAGGATCATTGGGAAGATTAAGTGAGCTAATGTAAAATCCAAAGATCAGAGCCCAGCGCAGGGCAAACCCTGAGTAGGTGTTCACACCCTGTCATTCCCATCACCGCTACCTGTTACAGTCCTTATTTAAATCATGACGACTTTCAACCGTCATCACCTTCCAGTGGTGCTGTGGTTCAAGACCAGTCCTCTGCTTTCCACCCTGGTTTACGTCTTTCTCGAACTCCTCCCTCCTCACAGAAGATGTTACCCAGACTTCTCCCTCCTGTTAACCAACTCTTTCCTATTTCCTTCTCAGCCTCCCTCCCCCAACAGAATTCTTTCCTCGGCTGTAAATTACAACCCCAAGTGAAAGGTCAGGAAGGATTTTAGCTGGTTCCAGATGAGGCCTTGCAAGTGACCAGTTAACTCCGGGAGGTGCTGGTCCTCTCTGGCACCTGCATTTCCCTAACCAGTCACCTGGGAGCGTTTCATTGCTGAGTACTTCCCTGGCCCTGGGCCATCCACTCGCGGTCTTCAGTCAAGCTCTTTTCCTTTCCTCTCCCCAAATAATCATTTCCTTTTCCAAATTCCCTTCCTAGTCTTAGGTTTTGAGAACTCCAGCCAGGGCTTCTCTCACCGTGTCTCCACCTGACTATTTCCTTGAAAACCGAATGTCTTCCTGGAATTTGGCTGCAATCACCAGGTGATTGATCAGCTGACTTAGAATTATAGAAACTCTGATTGGAGAAATTACTTTCTAAAGGGATAAACCGGAAGGATCTAAGGACTCAGGATGACCTGTATGTTGCGACATGTGGGGTAACTGTGTGCAGTCACTGAAAGGGACTCAGAAGAAGGTACTGAGGACACAAGGATGCTTGCCAATTGCCCTGGGTTCTGTGGAGCCTCCCCAGCCTCACATCCACCAACCAGCCTCACAGCCACCAGGTGTCACGTGATACCTGCCAGCTGTTGTCGAGGTGCTCCAGCCAAGCTCTGCTCCAACTGTGCCAACCAGCACAGGTGCATTGTTTAGAGCTAATCAGGACCTGGTGATGTTCATAAGAGCTGCTGGGATGGGACTGCGGAGAACCCGTGGGTTTCCACTACCCAACCAGGTACCAGATAGTCGTTGCACTTGGACCACTTTTAGCAGGGTGTCCCCAGCCACCTGGAGAATCAGTTTTCTTGAGCAAATGGTTCTAGACTCCTGCCAGCCCTGGGCCAACAAGCTGTGAGGGTCACTGCTCTCTTATCCCAGGGCCTATGGGCAAACAAGTGCCAGGCTGATTGGGAGCCACTGATTGACAAACAAATGCCTAGTGGTTCACTCCCAGGCTAATCGTAAGGCACCCAGTGTACAATATTCTGTGTCTTGCAACAAATGCCCTATTGGAAACAACACAACGCTAATGAAAAGCTTTGCCACTCCAGTCCCATACCCAAAGCCAGATCAGATTTATCCCCAACCTGTTCCCCCACCTCTCTCCCATTTCTCTTTTAATTTCATTCTCTTTTCCTTTCCCAAACCTCTTCCTCTTCCTCCCCTTTGTTTTCCTGCCCTCTAGGGGATTTGTTTCTGTTGTCTAAGCAAACATTGCAGAGGTCTCTACCTTCAACCCTATAGCCCATAGAAAGCCACACTATGAACCCGCTTCCCCTAATTACACAGCCCTGAAGGAGCAAACTCACCGTGAGTGAGAATAAAACCAAAACTTCTCACCAGAACCCTTGAGGCCTTGAAGTTCTGCTGTTTCTGTCTTGCCTATCACCCTGAGCTTCAGCTTTGTGGGGCCCTGAACTCACCGAACCTCTCCCTTCTCAGAGCCTAGAATCTGGTGGCCCGTCTGGCTAGATCAATGTAATACTTTAATTCTCAACACAGATGTTTTTTCTTTTCATTTTTGTTTTTGTTTGTTTTTGAGACAGGGTCTTGCTTTGTAGTTCAGGCTGGCCCTGAGCTCACTATGTAGCCCAGTGTAGCCTCAAATTCACAGCAATCCTCCTGCCTCTGCCTCCTGAGTGCTGGGATTACAGGTGTGAACCACCATGGCCAGCACTGTGGTATGTGGTATCAGGGATTGGGGTTGGGACCTTGTGCTTGCCAGGCAGACGCCAGAACCATTGAGTTAAATCCCCACCCTCAGGTGTTATTTTCTCTGAGATACAAACTAGGATTCTGTTTGTGTTTCAAACTGTTCTGTCATCCAAGCTAGGCTCATGTCCTATAACTTCCTGTCAGTATTCTGTCCTTTTCTCTCCTAGCACTTGCGGACATTCTGAAGCATGCATTGTGTGTATACTTGCGTAGACCTGCAGGGAGGCAAGGCTGCTGTGTTGGCTGGTCCCACATTCCCCGGCACATGGTTAGTGTTTGTGTTTCTGCAGACTGTGTGCACTGCGTGGGGGGGGGGTCCTTCTAGATGCAGGGGTTTATATAAACATTTATCATCAGCCTGAGATGCATGTCTCACTGGTGCTGCAGGATTCCTGTGTTTACTCACAAACACCGCCCCCAGGATAAGCTGATCCTCTTCCTACTCGCTGAGAACTGCTGACATCTGTCTCCCAAAGGAAAATTGTCATTCATTCTGAGGGGATGATACACAACCATGACTCTTTCTAATAGCAGGATACCATTCTTACACATTGTGTGCCTCTCTCTCAGCTTGGCCAAGAAATACTGCACTAATCTCCTACCTAGACTCTCTGCCTCCTCTTTTATCTCTTCTAAGTAGAGAGAGGCAGAGGGAGATGAAGAGACAAACACCCCTCGGTTGGCCTGGTTGTCCTGTGGAGCTTCACCAGCCTCCCAACCTCCAGATGTCACGGGGTACCTGCCGGAAGTTGCAGGGATTCCCCGCCAAGAACCCGTGCTGCACAGTCTGGGCTTGGTGACTGTGTGTGGTGCCCTCTTCCCTTTTCAGACTCAGCTTTGGCCTTTCTGTGCCAGAGCCCTGGGCAGTGCTGTCACACAGCAGGGTACGAGAGAAGCTGGTAGGTAACGTTTAACCCTGACATTCTGCTATGATTTGAATCCGTCCCCAAAATTTTCATGGGCCCCACAGATCAGACACTACTGGTGTTTGAGGGTGGGGCCTGTGAGAGGCAACTAGGATCAGGGGGCGAACGGGTGTGGGGCCTCCAGAAAGGCATTAGTGGTTTTACGAGAAGAGGAAGACAGACGTGCACCTGCCCACTTCTCTTTCCTTGTGGGGTGACCTCTGCTGTGTTTTCACGTACCAAGAAGGAGCTCACCAGGTCCCAATCAGATGATGGCTTCGTGGTCTGGGACTTCCCAGAAGCTGGACTTGTGAACCAACCAAACACCTCTTCTTCATGAATCACCTGGTGCCAGCACTTTTGTTACAGCAGCAGAAAAATGAAGCAAGACTGACTTACATGAGGGGCAGAGGAGGAGCAGCATGGCTGTGCGGCATCCATAAATAATGCCCTGCAGTGGCCCTTTCAGGAAGACCTGAGGAGCCCCAGGACTGCCTCCTGGAAGGAGAGAGCATGTGACGGGGGCTGCCAGCCGGAGACCTCGGTAGCCCCAACCCTGCTTCCTCCTCCAGCCTCAGCACCAGCCCCCGCCATTATCCTCGCCCAGACACTGAGGCCCTGCCTTGATATCAGGAGGGTGTGCAAAGCCAGGCACAAGTGAATGGTCACAGTGGTTACCTTTATTCAGAGTGTGGAAAATGTTGGACAAATCAAAAAGAATGTTTACCATGCACTCATAGGTAGTAAAATTATTTTTGAAATGGACTAGCCATGCTTCCCATAAATGTGAGGAGAGTCCTTGCCCGTGAGGGACGGGAGGAGGTGGCAATTAGCAAGTGATATAAGCAGATCTTCTGAGATACCCAGTGTAGTGGCTCCCACAGGGCCACAGCTTACCTAGGCAGACTTCTAATGGCCTGTTTTCTACCACCCATATGCCCGATCACATGGCCAGGCCCTTGGCCACTGCCCGTGAGATTTTCCGGGCTGTTCACCTCACTGAATGGACTCAGTCAAGCTGTCAGTCTTCTAAGCAGGGGGTAGGCCATTCACTTTGGAATTTCCAAACTCTTAGCTGGTCAGTTAAGAATTATTCCCAGGCAGCATCCACATTATGACAGGATGTAGCAGTCCCGCAGGTGGTTCCAAAGCTGATCCTAGGGGAAAAAAGAGGCTACCTGCTTCTGACTTAGTGTCTCTCCTTGGTGGCATGCTCCATATAAAC
>PVIC010057587.1:0-10625 GCA_004025085.1 Thryonomys swinderianus
AAAAAAAAAAAAAAAAAAAAAGCTAAAGTAGCGCCTAACTTTGGGGGGCTTGTTTCATCAGGGGACGCAAGGAGGTTTCCAGGGAACAGACATGTTTGTCCCTTATCCTGTGTCTTAATAACACACATGTTCATTGTCACTTATCTGAATATTGATGACCTGCTCACTTTTTATACTTCACTGAAAACCTTAAACATATATAGACACTATGGTCTTAATTGTCAGGGGCTGATAGGACCTAGAGACACCTGTAGGGAGGATGACGGAATAAAAGAAAGAGACCAAAGAAGTGTTCAAGGTACATGGGGGGCCGGGAGAAGGGGCTGCCTCTGAATGAACTCTGCACTGTTATTAGCCGTAGGAAGCACAGGGGAGAGTAGAGCACTTTTTCAGGAACAGACTGCAGTAGGGTAGGGTAGTAAAGTGGGCAATGGGTTTAGCATCTCAAAGGGAACAAGTTAAGGCCCTTCTCCGCCCCTGTATTCTGACACTTTGTACTGTTGTCAGCAAAGGCTGTCTTGCCTCTGGAGCACTGTGATTTTGGCTCTCCTACACAGCCAGGAAGTCTAACATTTTGTATACTTTTGCTGAGACAAGTCAGCACTCAGACTCAGGAGACCATAGCCTGGTCCTGGCCAGTGTATACATATCATGGCTGGTCCTCAACCTTAATCTTTAAAATATATATGTAGCCGGGCGTGGTGGCTCACGCCTATAATCCCAGCACTTGGGAGGCAGAGACAGGAGGATTGTTGAGTTCGAGGCTTGCCTGGGCTACATAGTGAGCTCAGGGCCAGCCTGAACTACGAAGTGAGACTCTGTCTCAAAAAAAAAAAAAAAAAATCCAAACACACACGTAAACATTTGTGTAGAAAAAAACAATGGGAGGAACCCATATTGAGGACATTTACACACAATAGGGATATATCATTAAAATATACCAAGGTCTAGAAGACACAGCCAGAGTAAAAAAAAGAAAGGTGTGAAGAAAGTAAAACATTGGACCAGAGTTTTAGTTCAATGGTTCTAGCACCTGCCTAGCAAGCCCAAGGTCCTGAGTTCAATCCCGGAAATCACATACAACAATATTGGTGTGGTGACTCATGTGCACCAGCAATCAGCAGCACATACTGCAGTGCCTGGTGTGGTGGCTCACACCTATAATCCCAGCACTCAGGAGGCAGAGGCAGGAAGATTGCTGAGTTTGAGGTTTTCCTGGGCTACATAGTGAGCTCAGGGCCAACCTGAACTACAAAGTGAGACCTTGTTGAAAAAAAGAAAGAAAGAGAGAGAGAGAAAGAAAGAAGGAAAGAAAGAAAGAGAAAAGGAAGGAAGGGAGAAAGAAGGAAAGGGAAGGAAAGAAGGAAGAAAGGAAGGAAGGAAAGAAAGAGAAAGAAATAGGGAAAGAAAGGAAGGAAGAAAATGAAAGGGGAAAGGAGGAAAGAGAAGAAAGGAAGGAAAGAATGAAAGGAAGAAAGGAAGAAAAAGAGGGAAGGAAAGAGAAAGAGGGAAGGAAGGAAAGAAAAGAAAGAAAGAAAGGGGAGGAAGGAAGGAGGAAAGAGAAGGAAGGAAAGAAAGGAAGAAAGAAAAGGAAGGAAGAGGGAAGGAAAGAAAGAAAAGAAAGAAAGAGAGGCAAAAATTTATGACAACTAAATGCAATGCAGGAAGTGAGAGGGATGGCATACACCTATAGTTCCATCTATTCAGCAGGCTGAGGCAAGAGAATCACTTGAGTCCAGGGGTTTGAGACTAACCTGGGCAACACTAGTGAAATCCTGTCTGTAAATAAACACAAAAAGGATCCTGGATTAGATCCTGAGCCAGAAAATTATATAAGCACAGGTAATGATAATTTAAATATGGACTATAGGTTATATAATACTATTGCAATGTTAAGTATCCTGAATTTGCTAACTGTAATAGCAACTGATAACTGTACTGTAATTATGTACTGAAATGTCCTGTTCTTAGGAAATACAGGTGTATTTAGGCCTAAGGATGTATTATTGTTAGTACAATCTTAAATAGTTCAGAAAAATATACAATTATTTATATATATCACATATATGAATATTTATATGGAAAGTGAGAATTATAAGGCAAATTAGGAACCAAGTTGGTTCATGTGTGGAAAAGGTCTCGGGGAATTTCTTGTACCATTCTTGCAACTTTTCTGTAAGTTTGAAATTATATCAAATTTAAACAGAGAAGGAAGAAGACAAACTTTTACTCTTTTAGGATTAGTGCTAAAAACTAAAATTAGAGAAAGACTTATATTAGTTTTCCAAACAACTTTTTAGAAAGTGATAAAGGCAAACTGGGTGTGGTGGTGCCTGCCTGAAATCTCAGGTACTCAGGAGGCTGAGACAGGAGGATTGCAAGCAAAAGTGCAGCCCAGGCAATTTAGCAAGACCCTGTCTCAAAATTTAAAATTTTTACAAAATAACTTTTTTTTTTTAATTTCAAAGATATGGGCTGGAGATTTAGCTCAGTGGTTCTGGTGCCTGCCTAGGAAGTGCAAGGTCCCTGGTTCCATCCCCGGTAACCACATACAACAATACCAGGCGTGGTGGCTCACGCGCACCAGCAATCAGTACCACATACCCCATTGCCAGGTTTGGTGGCTCAAACCAGTAATCCCAGCACTCGGGAGGCAGAGGCAGGAGGATTGCTGAGTTCCAGGTTTGCCTGGGCTACATAGTGAGCTCAGGGCCAGCCTGAACTGCAAAGTGAGACCCTGTCTCAAAAAAAACAAAACAAAAACAAACAAAATTTCAAAGATATGTTCAGTGTTCCCTGTGCTCAGTGGGGGAAAATAAAGAAGTAAGGACAAGGAGTGTAGCTCAGTGTTACAGTGCGTGCCTAGGCAAAATCACTGGCACCAAAAAACACTCCACACTCACATGTACAACAACAAAATGTAGAAACCAAGCATCACTTGTGCTCAGGTAATGCCGTGTGATGTGGATGTAAATACAAACCCTGTTGGGACCAACTCCTCACTTTCTCTGCAACCTCACTACATGGCACACTGACCACAGCACTGTCCCCCCCGGTCCTCACTGGAGACACCTCATGTAGACGCTCGCTCGAGACAAGTCGCCACACACCGAGGCTCCTGTGAGTCACAGCTCATGAGATTCGGGGAAAACAGTCTGGGTATTTTCCAGACTCCACAGAGCACACTTGTGCTTTTGCAACCAGGCAGCCAAACACTGAATGCAAAGGTCACCAGTTTTAGAGGACGGAGGGAGGTGCCTCTCCGGTGGCTCGGCTCCTCCTCTCGCCCCACCAGACTGCGTTCCTCACTTCTTTCACCCAAAGAGCTATAATCAAGCTCTCCCTCTAATTGCCGTTTCATGGCTCCCTGTCTGAAATCAGGGGTCTGTCTGGCCTGTTTCCCTTCTCCTTCTCCGCCCAGGGGAGGCCATGAGATTCAAGTTTATGGACTGGGTCCACTGTGTATGCCGGGCATGGTGGGCCCTCAGCCCCTTCGCATGGTGCCTGTTTGGTCCTTGAAGCGGCGCCGAGAGGAAGCTGAAGATGGGGGCCGGGGGTTACAGTGACTCACCCAGAGGCCTAACGATAGGCATGAGACTGGGATTTGAATTCAGCTGCTCTGGCCTTAAGGCTGGCAGTCGATGCTCCTGCCTCCTCTACAGACAAATCCATTCGGAACTCCTAAAACCAAGCAGGTGTGCTCTAGGGTGGTTTGATATCAACAGTGGCCACCCTCCCCCTCCCTGTATCCTCACCCTTCATAATATGATTTTGTGTCTCCTCCTATCTCAGCTGTGGGGTTCGTTACCCCACTCTTGACTCTGGGCTGACCTTCCTATGGCCACTAGAAAACAGCAGAAGTGACAGTGTGCCATATCAGGCAGGCTTCGGCTCTATCTCGTGAGATGTTGCCACTGTTATGAAATAAGTCCAGGCCCAGCTATTGGGGCACCATCATCCAGTCACCCCTTGGCCCCGCTGGCAGCCAGCCAACTGCCAGACATGTATACGGTCATCACATACCTGCCAGCTGACTGTCGAAAATATCAGTGAGCCCAGACAAGCTTAGCTCAGAGCCACGGACCCGCCCAGCTGCCCACAGACTCCTGAGCAATTATTTTAGGCTGCTGGTTTCAGGGATTGATGTGATTATATGGTAATAGTTCATGATACAGCCGTTTGTAGAAGAGGCTATGCGAAAGGGTGTTGGGAAGACGCCTGGGAAAGAGGAGGAAAACTTGCCAAACATCCTTCTAGGGCTGGGGTGCAGCTCAGTGATAGAGTGCTTGCTTTTAACTTTTGAGTCCTCAGTGTGATTCCCAGGACCACCAGAAAAAGTATTAATGTTTTAATGCTTGGTATGTGCCAGGCATTGTCACCAAATCCCCACAACAACTGTGGGCACTAGGTACAAGGTGAGTACCCTTCTTCTGAAATACTTGGTATAAGAAGCATTTTTTACTTTTTTAGATTTTGGAATATTGGCATAGGTGTAACATGATATTTTGGGAACGGGGCCCAAGTCTAAATACAAAACTTTCTTCCTATGTACCTTGTATACAAACCCCAAACATAGTTTTTTGCAGCATTTTCAGTGCTCCTGCATTTTTTTTTTTTTTTTTGCTTTTGAGACAGGGTCTCGCTTTGTAGTTCAGGCTGGCCCTGAGCTCACTATGGTGCCCAGGCAAGCCACCGCGAACTCAGCAATCCTCCTGTCTGTTCCTCCCGAGTGCTGGGATTACAGGCGTGAGCCACCACGTCCGGCATTGTGGTATGCGGTGTTGATTGTTGGTGGGCGTGTCTCCACGCCCAGCATTATACGTGGTTACTGGGGATCGAACTCAGGACCTTGCGCTTGCGAGGCAGGCGCCGGAACCACTGAGCTAACCCTCCGGCCCTCAGTGCTCCTGCATTTTGATCGCAACCTGCGCCAGTCATAAAAGATCAGGTGTGAAATTCTCTCCACATCTCCCCAAAGTAACTTCAACTCTGCACTTCCTGCCAAGTGGTATGTTTCTCTGAGTACTTGGATCTTTCTGCATCAGCAGCTTGCACTTTCTGTGGCTCTGGCTGTGCGGGCTGATTGATTGATCAGCCCTAGAAGTCCTGTTCTTGGATTCGAGAGCTCAGCCTTCCTGTCCCCATCAGTCATCAACAAACTCCAAAAAGCCCGGCATGACGGGAAGTTACCATTCGCCGAGGAAGACATTATAAAGATTGCAAGCGCAGCGGGCAGCAGTGGCTGCCCAGCTCAGGAGGCACGCTGTGTCCTCATCCCCCATCCAGCATGATCCATAATTAAATCTGTGGCAGGCAGGCGGCAAATGAGAATTTTGTGCAAACTGGCACTGAGGAAGTGCTATGAATCCAATTTAACCGTGAAATTCTAGAATTCCAGAACTTGTTGTACTTGTGACCTTCTGATTGGAGGCTGCTCCTCCTTACCCCTCACTGCAACTGCCCCTGGTGGAAGATGATTCAAATGGAAAACATTTTTTGTCACTAAAGTCTAGTTGGACAATGTGGCACCAAAGATGCTTATATTCAGGCCCATTGTGTGTTTTCAGCTAAATAGATCATGAAAAGAGAGGAGGAGGAAGGGAGGAGAACAGAGAGGGAGGGAGGGAGCAAAGCAGGTTGGTCAGCCAGAGTATGGGCAAAGGACATAAAGAAGGTACACAAGGAACTGGTAACTTGCTTTGGCCCATACTATAGTAAATCCCGAACAATTCTAAGGGGCAACGCTCACACTGTATTGTGTTCACAGAGATGTACATTTTGATGGGCTGTAAGACGGGATGTTCCAACTGGGCATGGTGGTGTACTCCATAATTCCAGAACTTAGGAGGCTGACACAGGAAGACTGTTGCAGTTTGAGGCCAGCATGGATTTACATAAGTGAGTTTAGGCCCTCCTGGACTACGTAGGGAGACTCTGTCTCAAAAACAAAAACAACTAAAATATGGATGTCTAACCTCTCAAGAGAAATTCCAAGTAAAGCATAAAGGAACTTTTTCCATGTACTGGATTGGAGCTGATAAGCGCCTCTGCTGGTAGTAGTGGTATGTGGTGCCGTGCCTATGGAGAGCACAGCGAATGCCACGGCTGGGCTCTCACAGTCTGGCTCACTCCACTCTGTGGAGAAACTTAAACGCTTCCCAGACTCCCTTGCATCTAGGCTTCCAGATACAAATTGGGTTCTACAGGTTGGGTGAATTAATGAGATGTAATAGGTAAAAAGAAAGACAAATAACTATTTTCCCTGCTCTTTCCTTTTGTACCAGGAATTGAACTGAAAGCCTCATTCTTGCCAGGAAGGTATTGGGCTACTGAGCTACATTCCTTCCCTGCATTTTTAACTGTTTCTAGAGACAAGTAAGGTTGTGAGGGCCCAAGATTTTTCTGCAGCATGTTGAGGCTCCATCCTCTGGCTTCCTGGGTATTAAAAAGCAGATGTGTCAACAGTGATATTCTGTTTTCAATTCTGGCTGCAGCTACATTTCTGGATTCTCTGGAGAGCCAGTTCTTTGGGGCCTAGGTTTAAACTCTCTCTTCCGGACATCCCCACAATTTTACAAGGACCTAAACTTCTCCATTAAGTCTCCTGTTTAAAATACCCACTTCTTGCCAGGCGTGGTGGCTCATGCCTGTAATCCCAGCACTCGGGAGGCAGAGACAGGAGGATTGCTGAGTTCGAGGCTTGCCTGAGCTACATAATGAGCTCAGAGCCAGCCTGAACTACAAAGTGAGACCCTGTCTCAAAAAAAAAAAAATTTAAAATACCCACTTCTTGCATGGAACTATGATTCATATAAAGCATAATGTGGATCAATAAAAATTGAAAATGCGTATTCCTCTCATAGTCAGTACTTTCAGGGATGTATCTTACAGATCTGTCCTTACATGTATGAAAAAATGTATGTACAAACACATTCACTGCACCAGTTCATAGTTGTAAACCATGAGAAGCCACTCCATCAGCAGAGAATCAGCTAAACGAATTAGAGGGAGTCATTTCCATGGAATATTATGCAGTTAAAACAGAATGAAAAAAAGAATGAGAAATCTTTATACTCATAGAGAATAATTTATAAAATATACGAAAGGCAAAATATAAGGTGCAGAACAATCTGTAAAACTGGAAAGAAAGAATACATGTGAAGAATGTTCCTTGGCATAATGAAATATCTCTGGAAGATATGGAAGGAAGTGGCTGCCTCAAGAAAAGGAAGAGAATTGATACAGTTAGAAAACTTGCCCAGAGAGTTAAGAGAGCTACTCCCTTCCCTTTGTTCAATGGTGGACATGACACTGCCCTAATGCTTGTCTTGTTTACACTTAGGAGGATGTGAGGCCTGAAAGGCAGATCATTGACAGAGGTGAGAGAGGGCATGGGAGGCACCTGGACTCAAAGGGGTGTGGCCCTCTAAATAATGGGAACCTGAGTTTCTGTGGCTTCCTTTCTCCTTCCAGAGCCCAGAGCAGCCCAGAGCCTACCCCCTCACACACTGTCAATACCACCAGCAGCAGCTTGGGCTACATCTTCAGATCCCTCTCCCTCCTTTTATCCAGCACCCTTCTGCCTGTTCCTGCTGGTACTGTCCCTGATCTTCAGTCACTGTAGTTACTTACTACAAAGTGCACATTTGGCAGTTGTCTCCTTGTCGAGCACAAAAATCTGGACCACTTTTTACAAGTTCAACAGTAATGGAGTAAGTAGCCTCAGAAATGAAGAGCCTTGCTTCTTGCGCGGTGAAGCTATTGGAACTTTTCTTGGCTTTACCATGGACATGCATTTCTAATCATAATACTTTGAGTATCTAAAATGTAAGTAATCTTCATTTTCCCCACAGTCCAGAGCATCTCAGAATCTTTTCCTTCAGTCTTATTTTCCTTTTTGAGATAGGTTCTAACAGCCTGATCTTGAACTCCAAAACGACCCTCCTGTCTGCCGCCCGAGTGCTGAGACTCCAGGGGTGCGCCACCACACCGAGGTTTATTTTCCTTTGTCTGTTGTCCCCTTCCTGGAGAATCGGCTAAGGACTGCGGCAGGCTGGGGGCTGGCTGACCGCTGGAGACAGAGCTCTCTGCTGATGCTCCTGGGAGATGAGGAGACGCAGCAGACTCTGCAGCACTGCTGAATGAGAGGAGGATCTGGGAGCCAGGCTCTCTCAGGCCTAAAAGTGGGCTCCTGTCTGCCCAGCTGGCACAGAGTGACCCTGAGGGTCATGGCCAAGATCCACAGGCAGATGCTGGCAAGCCAGGAGCTGCCCGCCAGGCTGGGGCGGTGAGCAGGCCACACGGAGAGCTGAGCTCCCCCTCAGCAGCACTCGGAGACATCCCAGCCCAGCTGCCTGCCTTCTCCTTGCCTTGCTGGTGTTTCTGCTTCCTAGGGGAGGCCAGAAGACCGCTCCTGTCTCTCTCACAACTTCCGGTTCTGAAACATCTCCGCACACTGTTGTAGCTTCATGTGATGCCCCTTGAGCCCACTGCCCAGACCATGGCTGATTGTATCAAGAATAGACAGTAGGGACCGGAGGGTTAGCTCAATGGTTCCGGTGCCTGCATCGCAAGCGCAAGGTCCTGAGTTCGATCCCGGTAACCACATATAATGCTGGGCGTGGAGACACGCCCACCAACAATCAACACCACATACCACAATGCCGGACTGGTGGCTCACGCCTGTAATCCCAGCACTTGGAAGGAAGAGACAGGAGGATTGCTGAGTTCACGGCAGCTTGCCTGGGCACCATAGTGAGCTCAGGGCCAGCCTGAACTACAAAGCAAGACCCTGTCTCAAAAGCAAAAAATGAATAGACAGTAGGACTAGAGATTTAGCTCAGTGGTTCCAGGGCCTGCCTAGCAAACTCAAGGTCCTGAGTTTGATCCCGGTAACCACAACAACATTATTGGGTGTGGTGACTCACGCCCACCGGCAGTCAATACCACTACCACAATGCCGGGTGTGGTGGCTCACGCCTGTAATCCCAGCACTCAGGAGGCAAAGGCAGGAGGATTGCTGAGTTCTGGGTTTGCCTGGACTACATAGTGAGCTCAGAGCCAGCCTGAACTACAAAGCAAGACCCAAAAGACTCAAAAAAAAAAAAAAATAGACAACAGACCCAGAGAATGTGATTCTTAGGTTGTGGTGAGGCAATCAGGCTTTTGGTTTTAGAAATTTGGAACATGGACTGAGTTAGACAAATGAAAGGTGAAGGGTAAGGCTGTATAGCTTTGGAAGCCAGATTGGGCCAAGTGAAGGAGAGAAGGCTGGCTTGATAGAAGCAAGAGGCGCAACTGTGGGATCTTGGCATCTATTCTTCATTCTTTTTTTTGAGACAGGGTCCTGCTTTGTAGTTCAGGCTGGCCCTGAGCTCACTATGTAGCCCAGACTAGGCTCAAATTCAGCAATCCTCCTGCCTCTGCCTCCCGAGTGCTGGGATTACAGGCGTGAGCCACCACACCAGGCATTGCAGTATGTGCTGCTGATTGCTGGTGGGTGTGAGCCACCATGACCAGTATTGTATGTGGTTATCGAGATTGAACTCAGAACCTTGCACTTCCTAGGCAGGTGCCAGAATGAGCTAAATCTCCAGCACCATCCTTCATTCTTGACCTCTTTGGCTCCAGTTCTTTAGTACCCAGTCGTCTCATTCTGTGTCACTAGATGTCCTGGAGTTTTAGGAGCTGGCATTGCCTCCTGCATTAACACCCTTCATGAGAGACATCTGAGGACCCGAGTCAATCTTCCTCATCCTGTGATGATTTTTTTTTTTTGAGACAGGGTCTTGCTTTGTAGTTCAGGCTGGCTCTGAGCTCACTATGTAGCCCAGGCAAGCCTCGAACTCAGCAGTCCTCCTGCCTCTGCCTCCCGAGTGCTGGGATTACAAGCGTGAGCCACCACGCCCGGCACTGTGGTATGTGTGATTGTTGGTGGGTGTGAGTCTCCACGCCCAGCACTGAATGTGGTTACTGGGGATTGAACTCAGGACCTTGCGCTTGCGAGGCAGGCACCGGAACCACTGAGCTAACCCTCCGGCCCCTCCTGTGATGATTTTACTTGCTGGCGTGATATCCTCCTCCAACACTAGGAATCATAATTTTTAGTCATTTTGTCAGTAAAGAGGAGGACCCTTAGCTAGAAATGGTGATATACACTTGCAGTCCCAGCACTGTAGGAGGCTGAGGCAAGATTTCAAGTTTGAGCCCTGCCTAGGCAATTTAGTAACTTAGTGAGACTCTGTCTCAAAATTAAAAATTAAAACAACAAATTGGACTGGGAATGTAGCTCAATACAGGGGCCCTTAGTTCAGTGGCCCAATACCAAAGTAATAATAATAATAACAATAATAATAATAACTCTTGAAAATATGGTAAATGAAAGAAGCCAGTTACAAAGGAATATATACCTAATCCATTAATATGAAATATCCAAAATATGCAAATCTATAGGGACACAAAGTAGAATGGTGGTTGCCCAGGACTGGGAAAGATTAGGATTGATGGCAGAGAGTTGTGGGGGGTTAATTTTGGAGTAATGAAAATATTTTAAAGTAGGTCATGGTAATGGAGGCATAACTATGTGAATACAGTAAAAGGTATTGAATTTCATCCTTTTTTTTTTT
>PVIC010057588.1:0-10635 GCA_004025085.1 Thryonomys swinderianus
GAACTCAGCAATCCGCCTGTCTCTGCCTCCTGAGTGCTGGGATTACAGGCCTGAGCCACCAGGCCCGGCACCGTGGTATGTGGTATTGATGGCCGGTGGGCGTGAGTCTCCATACCCAGCATTGTATGTGGTTACCGGGGATCGAACTCAGGATCTTGCACTTGCGAGGCAGACGCCGGAACCACTGAGCTAACCCTCCGGCCCAAGGTGCTACATTCTTAACTGCTGACCTAAACCTGATCTATAGAAGGCTGATTTATAAAGCAGACATTACAAAGCTTTAACGTCTGGTAATCCACGGGCGTCTATTAATGCTTGTTCCAGGAATGGATCCGCAAATGTTCACTTGTAGCCAGCCAAGGTCCGCATGGTAAGGGTACCAAGCAAGCTGCGGCGGGTGTCCAGGCCAGATGATCACCGGAGCTCGGGAGAGCGAGTCGGCCAAGTCCTCCACATTCCCACAATCCCGAGCGGCTCCTCCTGACTCTGGGCGGCGCGGCCCTTTCCCACGTCGGCGCAACCAAACACTCGGCGGGTCCGCCTCGCCTTCCCTCGCCCCTGTCCCTTCGATCCCGCCGATGTCCCGCCCCCGCGGCCAGCCCGTTAATCCCGCCCCCGCGGCGCGCGCAGGCTGCCGACCACTCCCATTGGCCGCGCAGCCTGTCGGTTGCTTTGCGTCACACCGCTAGGTTGTCCGGCGCCGTCGCTCTTTCGCGGCGGCTGCGGTTGGCTGCGGCGCGGCGCAGCGCGGGCGGCGGCAGGGTTCCCGGCGGCGCGGCCGGAGCGGGGACTGGGGGTGTCGGCAGCGTCGGCGGCGGCGGCGGCGGCGTCGGCCGAGCGGGTGCCCGGGCCGAGGGCGGGGCCGGGTGCGGCCGAGGCGGCTCCGGCGGGCCGGGCCAGGCCAGGCGGGTCGGGGGTCGGCCGGCGGCGGCCGTGGCCGGGACGATGACTCTGGAGTCCATGATGGCGTGTTGCCTGAGCGACGAGGTGAAGGAGTCCAAGCGCATCAACGCGGAGATCGAGAAGCAGCTGCGGCGGGACAAGCGCGACGCCCGGCGTGAGCTCAAGCTGCTGCTGCTCGGTAAGCGGGACCCGGATCCCGCGGGGGTCAGCTGTGCCTGTGATGGTCAGGGCGGCCCACATCTCATGGTGGTCAGCTGTCCAGGGCATCCTGCATTCCTCCGTGATAAGCTCCGCGTGTGTTGGCCCCTGCCCTAGATCCCTCGAGAGCAGACCTGCCTGTGTTGTGCAGGTCGGCTCGGGACTCTCCAGGTCAGGGCAGATCCCTCTGTGGCTGGCCTCTGCTGTGCGACCAGGATGGCCACTTCGTTAGGGCCCGGGCGGAAACCCTCTGTGGTCAAGCTGGCGGTGTGGCATCCCCTTTGGATCTCTTTACCCAGTCCCTGCCCGTGTTGGCCAGGTAGTTTCTGTGGCCAGTCCCTGCCTGTAGGGTTCAGCTCAGGGCCTCTGGAATCCTTTGTTTTACTTCCTGCTTGTGGCGTCCAGGTTAGGTCCTGGGCCCTTTGAAGTCAGCACCTCCTGTGCTATCCAGGTCAAGTTCCTGCATCCCTCCTGGTCAGCCCGTGTGCCCTGTTGCATGGCTCCCAGGACCCCTGGGGATGTGCCCCTGGCCGCCCCCTTCTTCCCCCAGCTCCCTTGTACTTCCTCAGGGATCAGACTTGTTCCCCACCACCTCCCAGATCCAGGATCTGCCCACCACTTGGGATCTTGTTCACTGTGTACAAGGTACCCCCTTATCCTCTTGAGAGTCACTGCCCTTTGTCCCGTCCCTGCAGGCATACCGAGTTTCTCCACAGTGCAGGACCCTTTCTTCTCCCAGGTTTCTGTTTCGCTGGGGTGGGACCAGTGCACTGAGGACGTGCAGGTTATTAGAATGGTCCACTGCCCGGCTCGCTTCCTACCTTCTCCAGCCCTGTCCATCCATAGTGGCTTGCTGAAGCCCTCTGGTCCCCTTGGCCCCTCCTTTGTCCCTTGAGAAACCTCACTGTATGGCTTTCCCTCCCCAAGGCTGACCTGTGGCCTGAGCCAGTGCCTCAGCTGTCAAGAGTGTTGTCACCCCAAATAAGGGCCAGGGAGGATTGGCCTCTGCTGTGGTTTACATACAAAACAGATGCCAAGTCCTGCCCAGCGCCCCTGGCCCTCTCCCTGGCTCCTGGACCCTGGGAAAGATGCGGAGTCCCTGTGCTGGGCCCTGAGGCAGCCTTCCTGGGTGACAGGGACAAAGGGCCGCCTGGAGGGGCTGCTTCATTAGCCCCATGGCTTGAGAGGAGTCGAGTCTGGTGGCAGAGAGAGGGCCCACTGGGGGACTGGCCAGTTGGCTGGCAGGAAGCGCAATGCCTCCCGCAGTTGCTGCAGGCCCCGCGTGCTCCGGCGCGGGCGGCGAGGTGCAGCGGGAGGACTGTGTCTCTGTTGTTCTTCTCAGATGTGTCTCAGTTCATCTGAAGGGTCTAAAATGAGCCATCGTTCCAGGAAAGACAGGCTGGCAAAAGAGGTGACCTTGTGGCTTGGGGGGGGGTTCACAGTGGGCCCAAGAGGTGGGTCCCTGGAGTGTAGCATGGCCCCAGCTGGCTTTGGTGGTGGGACAGACTTTCTTTTGGGTAAGAGTTAGAAATCCGTAGCATCCAAGTGTGGTACCAGATGGCCTTGCCCTGTGGCTTTGTTGCCTCCGGGTGCCCATCCTCTCTCTCCTGTGCACCCACGCTGTGCTGAGCTTGCGGTTGACAGGGGTTCAAGGTCATGGTCAGGCTCCCATGTCTGCAGCCCCGCTGGGCTGGCTTGAGCCAGTGTGAAAGCTGCGTGGTGTTTGCCACCTGTGACAGCGGGGCGCCTGGGTCTGTATCTGCAGGACACCCCCCCTGGTCCCACACATAGAGCAGGGTCCTGCTCCTGTTTGTCTGGGAGGTTGAGGTCAGGGCATGGCAGGGTGAGGCAGGTAGGAGAGCAAGGGTGACCTGCGTGACCCAGGGGGACAGGTGTGTATGCTGTAAATGTCATGCGGGCTCCAGGGATGTGCAGAGGTGGGTGGGAAGGGCTTCACAGAGGAGGGCCTGAGCTGGCGACCTGCGGACCCTCAGAAAACTTCCCCTGGGAGGGCCTCTGGTGCCAGCCGAAGACCCTTGCTGGGAGCACTTCTGTGTCTTGGCTGCAGAGAGAGAGGGACTCTTTATTGAGCAGGCGCTGTCCTTGCCACAGGGGACTTCCCGTAGTCCCCATCCGGCTGCCCTGAGTGCTGTCACACCCGCAGCCAGCAGGGCACAGATGTTTGCTTTCGCTTCTCCGAATTCCCTGAATTTCTTCCCATCTCCTGAGGCTTCTGTCCTCTGTCTGCCTCAGGTGTGGGGGAAGCAGAGCCTGAGGGCTGGCCCTGACCCTGTCCGTCCACGTCCACTGTCTCCTGGGCAGCCCGCCGGGCTTCTCAGTGCCCCTTGCGGGGGTTGTCTCCCTGGGCACTATGCATACTGGGGTCAGGGGTGGTCTCTGTGGAGCGTCCCTGGCTTACACCGCCTCCAGGCCAAGAGCTCCCCAGTTGTGATGACCACAAATGTCCCTGGGGGAGATCACCTCTTGAGAGTTCCTGCCCCACAGCGGCATAGGACGTGAGATGCTGTCACGAAGCTGGGGTGTCAGCCTGTAGACGCTTGGGGAGTAAATGATTTTGTTGGAGGGTTCTCGGTTATATGTGTACTTAGGTGGATATGTAAATATATCTTGGGATTCACCTGGGGTACCATTCCAGGGGTGCCCTGTCTAACGCTTTTGCTGGTGCTAACATATGGGCCTGCAGCCACTGTTTCGGGCTGGCTTGCAGCCTTGAGAGCCCCAAGGACTATAGGCACAGAGTGGCAGTGCCAGTGTGGAGCTCTTGACGCTGGGTCCCCGTGGCTGTGCTGGGCCGCGCACTGGGCCGTTGTCATGCTGTTACTTGGTTGCGAGGCCGCGGTCCCCCTTCCCCGCAGGCTGGTTGTGCTTGAACGGTCAGGGACTTGCCTGGGATGCCGGCTCCCGCAGGCCCGGTGCCGCTAGCAAGGCTGAGCAAGCCGAGCAGAGCTTTCTAAATAAAGCAGGGCGGTTCGCTCTGCTGGCTTCCTGTCCGCCCAGCCGCCCACCGGCCACCCGGCAGCCAAAGGCAGGATCCGGCCCTTGGGGGGGCTGGGCATGCCCTGGCTCTGAGAGGGGCACAGAGGTGGCTGCTGGCTCCTGGGAGGCTCTGTGCATGTCCCTGCTGGGTCCCCTCAGCCGGTGGGAGTGGGGGAGCCGTTGGATGGCCGAGGAGGGGCCCCCCTCCCAGGCTGTGGTCTTTGCTGGGCCCGAGCTGTCATCCACCCTGGGGCAGGCCTGAGAGCACTGCAGACACAGTGGCAGGAGCACGGAGCTCCTAGACTGCTGGGCCTCCCTGCCTGTCCCGAGGGCCGGGCCAGGAAGCCCTGCCCTCCTACAGCCTCAGGCCCAGCCCCTAAGTTGATTGGGGCAGAGGCCACTGGAGCCTAAGGGGCTGGTTTCTGGTCTCCACGGCACAGGCAGCACAGGGCGGTCCTGTCAGACCAGGCCTTTCCCGGGGTCCAGGTGGCTGAGGCGCAGCTGGCCGCAGGCCCTAAGCGCCCAGTGCACAGGTCTCAGGTCCCTCCGGCCTTTCCTGTCCTGGCCTCCTGCCCCACGTAGTCACTCACCTTGGAGAGTGGAGGAAGTGCCTGTGCTGGGCACTGATTTTCACCATGAAGTCCTCACTGGGGGCCAGGGTACCCAGAGGCCGGATAGAGCCATCCTGCTTCTGGGAGTGTGGCCTGTTCACAGGCGTCTGCCCCAGGCTGGCCTGGGGTCCTCAAAGCCATTGTCCCCTCCATATAGCTAGATGGGTGGCAGTCAGGTCTCTCTGGGTCCCCACCAGGACCCTGGTTTCTGTGCCAATGGGAGGCAATCCCCAATCAGGTTGTCTTTGGCATGCCCTTGTGTGAGGTTGTGATGTGGCAGGATGGGTCTCTGCCCATGGGGCTATCCTTCCTGGCCCCTGGCATCTGTCTTCTGAAAGATACCTGTCACGTCGTGTGGAACCCACAGGTCAACTGGGCTGGCTGTGCTCCCCCAGCCAGGGGGTAGCCCAAGTATCTGTGCAGGTACCCAGCCCTCATAGGCCCTCAGGGCATGCCCAGGCTAGGGCAGTGTGGGGGCTGAAATTGAGGTCTGTGCTTCTGGCTGAGTGGTGGCAAGTCCATGCCTCAGTTTCTCCATGGAGGAGAGCTGTGAGCTGGGGACTGGTGTCCAGCCCGAGTAAACTCACTGGCTCATAGTACCTTGCATACTGGGGACACTGGGGCCAGGTCACTGTGTGTGGGGGCATCCTGGGCACCGCAGGGTGCTGAGCCCCACGTGCTGTGTGCCAGGAGCTCCCCAGTGTGACGTCTCCAAGTGTCCTCAGTTGTCACCCAGTATCCCAGGCTGAGGACTGCTGACCTGTGTCTCGTGGCCTGGGCCAGTTCTCTGTGCTCAGTCCCCTACCCAGGACACGTGGCAGCCAGTCCTATAGGCTCCGGGCGCTAAGTGGTGGCTGTCGCTGGCAGTGTGCAGGGCTGCCTGGATTCTGCCAACACCACCTCTGGTGGTCCCTGCCCTCACCTGGGCTGCTGGGCCCGGGCTGCTTCTCCCAGCCCACAGCCCAGTGGGGGCTGGTGCCAGGCGGGCTGTGTCCTGAGGCCATAGGTCTTGTGTCCTCATCTGTCAAGTGGGGACTGGGTGACGAGGCCAGCACTTGGCCTGTGTGGGCACAGCACACTCCACCCTCGCCAGCAAGCAGCCCATCCGGCCCTGGGCCTGTGTCTCCACCACGGAGTCTTCTGAGGACTGAGCTGTGGAGTGTGGGGTCTGAGGCCTGGGGTGGGGGAAGGAGAGGCGGCTGGGAGCCCCCAGTGCCTCTGCCCCTCCTGCCTGGGTCTCTCCGAGCTTGGTGACAGCTGGTGAACGAGGTAGGCAGGGCTCTGTCCCCACCTCTTAGTAGGGACTAACGTATGGGGCCTCAGTGTCCCCTGAAGGCCTGTACGTTGGTCGTCCGCAGTGAGGAAAGGAGCCTGGGGGAGGCTTTAGGGGTGGCGTCCCCCGTAGAGGACTGTAGGCTCCTACTGTGCGTGGCCCGGAGGGGCCAGCTTCTCCCCGCCTTGCACACTGCTTGATGTGCTGCCCCCGTGCGAGGTCCAGAGTTGTGAGGTGCCTGACCAGAACCCCCGGGACCCTGAGCCTGGAGCCTGTGGGGATGGAGGCCGCCGGGAGGTGTGGGGTGAGTGCCTGGCCAGTCCCTGTCAGTGTCACTGCTCCTGGGAGGGCCACACCCATACGATCTGCCCCACCTGTGCCTCCTGATGTGCTTCCCACAGGCTTGGGGCTAGCAGAGAAGATCGTGTCCCCATGGAGACCTTTTGGGATGGGGAGAGGCAGATGGCCTGGGCCGGCAGGAAGAGGCTGAGTATCTGCCAGTCCGGCTACTTGCGCTGTGTGACCACAGTAATTGTTCAGTGCCTCAGTTTCCCTGCCTGTCACATGAACAGTGTCACGTGAACAGTGACCTCCTGGGTTCATTGGGAGAGGTGGGTGGTGGGGACAGTCTGAAGCCAGGCTGTGGCCCTGCCCTCACCATGCAGGGGCTGCAGGGGACCCTCTGACCTTGTACCTTCCGGCACTGTCTGGTGCCCAGTGTTGCTCGTCACAGGTGGGGAGTCCTTGGGGGCAGGCTAGCCCCTGCTGGCAGTGATGCTCTGTGCCCAGGTGCCCTCTGGGCTCCACTGGGTCCTGCAGGCCGAGCGGGCTTCCCTGTGGCTGCGTGGGGATGCTTGGTCTTTCTCCTGGAGCAGCCTCCACTGGTGAGGGGACGGGGACATGTACGTGTGGGTTAGGGACAGTGGAGCCCCTGGGGCCGCCCTGCGGATGGGTGCCGCTTCTGCCGCTTCCAGGGTAGGACCAGCGGGTGCTGGGTACCCAGCGTTCCTGCCTTAGATTTTTGAGGGTGGTGGCTCCAGCAGGAGCACCAGTTCTTCTGTCCTGCATCACCCCGCTGGCACTGAGACCACTCCCAGGCTGTAGGGCAGCGTGTCCTTCCCAGCTCCTTGTCACCCCTCTGTAGCCCTGGCCCCCACCACACCCTCCATTTCTAATATTCTGTCGTCCTCTCATTTAGGCTGCTGTCACGGAATGCACTGGCCCGGTGGCTCCTAAGCACAGCGGGACACCAGTGCCCTGTGAGGGAGGCTGCATGGAGGAGCTCGGCGCCAGGCCTGGCGTCCAGGGGCCTCAGCGGGCATGGGCGTTGGAGGCGCTTCCTGCTGCTTGCTCATCAGCAGAAGGGGCAGAGTAGCTTCCGGGGCCACTGTATGGGCACCGGCCCGCTCAAGCGCCCCACTCTCTGGCACCTCGTATCTCTACCCTTGCACTGGGCCTGTGTGGGGGGTGGCACACAGATTCGGTACCCAGAGGTTTGGGTGGGCCATGCTGGGCCCTGCGCCATGGTGGGAAGTTCCACACCTTCGTCTGTCCCTCTCTTGGCTGTGCTGTTGGGACGGGACACCTGTTACCACTACCCGCCAGGCTCTGGAGCTGTGGCTGTGCTGGCCGCTGGACATCTACCCAGATGTCCGTGGTGGGTGCAGAGACAGGTGAGCCCTCCATGGTAGACGAGTGAGGAGCCGGGGATCCGTGGCAGGATGCTGAGGACAGGCCAGAGCGAGGCTGTTTTCTCACGAGGCCTGGACTGGCCCTGCCTACTGGTGCCAGCCTTGGAACCCGGCTGAGCTGGGGAGTATGGGGTGGCGTGTCCGCTGCACTACCGGGAGTGGAGGCCCTCAGGCAGGACCTTGGGCTCCGAGGTGTCGGCGGTGGCGCTGGGAGACCCTGGGGCTGCGTCCCAGCTCCAGGGTGACGGGCTGTGACGGGCTGTGTTGGCTCTGCGAGATGGGTGGCAAGGACGGAAGGCTGGGCCAGGGCACCTGTCACCCAGAGCTGCACCTGGGCCTGGCACCAGCTGCTTCGTGGTGGCTGGGTACCTGCGGTGGCCAGAAGCCCCAGCCAGCTGGACCCGGCTCCTTCTGGGCCCTGCTCCCACTGCGGCCACTGCTGGCTCAGTCACACGAGAAGTGGAGCTGTCACCTGCAGGAGGCCACCGGGCTATAGAAGCACCGTGCCCCAGCCTGGCCTCAACAGCTGGTCACCGTGTCCCCAAGTATGTTCCCGCTCCGCCTGCTCAGCATGCCCAGGATTGACCTGTGTCCCGGGCACAGTGGGCCCTGGGGTGTGAGCGGTGTGGTCTGGGCAGGGACTTGCAGTGTGCCCGCGTGTAGATGGCGATGTGGTGTGTGCGGCCCTCATCTGTGGGCTCAGGGCCGTGGGGAGCCTCTGGGCCGTTATTAAATGAAACGTGAGTGCAGCATAAGCAGTTCCACTGTGACCCGGGCAACCACCCGCGCAGCTCCGTCTGTCTTCATGGGGTCCTTGGAGTGCCGAGCTGAGCTTTCCAAGTCAGAGATGCAGTCTGTGCAGGCCGAGGAGCCTGCGCTTGGTGTGGGAGTGGCCCTGTGCCCGGAGTCCCTGGTGCTCACTGGCATATGGCCTAGCACCAGGGCTGGCGGCGAGCGTGCACACTCGCTCTGCCCAGGTGAGAGACACTGCCTCCACAGCTGGCACGTGGGGTCTCTTCCTAAGAGCGTTTGTCAGCACCCGGACGGTGCTGGGCTGTGTTGGACACATCTGTGGCTGTCACACTGGGGAGCTGCTGGCACGGAGTGGGTGGAGCCTGGGGGTGCCACTTGGCAACCTGCGACCAGGACACAACAGAGCGAGTAGCCCCAGACCTCAGCAGGACCTCTAGGACCCCAGTACCTTGAGCCAAGCGTGGAGAAGGGGGCGTCCCTCACACCCACCCGGGCTAGGCCTGCCTGAGGTTGGGGCACAGGCGCTGTGGGGGAGGCAGGCGTGAGCAGGGCGAACGGAGGGCTGGGCCACCCTCCACGCAGACTGAGCCAGGCCCTCTCCTCCCGGCTGAGGTGCCGCCTTCCCAGGTGACTGCCCCCCTCACTGTGCTCAGCTCGGGGTGCGTCCTCACGCCTCCTCTCTGGGGATGGACACGTTGACCCTTTGTGAGGAGCCCCTGTTGGGCACTGGGTGTGACCGGGCGGCAAGGTCACCAGGAACCGGGCTGTGTGTGGTCACTGTCACATGCGTGGGCACCTGCCCCGGGCACCTGCTGGGGACGGGACGTGTGTCTAGGTGGCACGGTGGGCCTGGGTCGAGGGCCTGCCAGGCAAGTTGTAGTACTCTGGGTGGGGTCAGACGTTCAGGCACAGAGGGTGGAGGCTGGCTCCGGGAAGTGCGGTGGGACGAGTGGCTGGAGGCCGCAGGTTCCGCGGGCCCAGGGCCTTGTCCCCGTGCTGGGAGGGTGGAGTGGGACCGGCGTGAGGAGACCTGACCTGTCTCGGGCTCAGGCACGTGGGCCACTCGCTGGCGTCCGTGCCTGGTACATGGCGCTGGGCTAGGAGGCTGAGGCGGGAGGGTCACAAGTTCCAAGTGGGCAACTTGGTGACTTAGTGAGACCCTGTCTCAAAATGTAAAAAGGGCTGGGGATGGAGCTCAGTGTGAGGCCCGGGGCTCCGTCCAGCGGGCGCAGAGGCGGACCCAGGTAGACAGACACCGTGCTCGGTGTCCCAAGTGGATGCTGTGATGATCTCAGCTCCCCGCTGTGGCAGGGGTGTCTCAGTGCTCACTGAGGATTAGGGGTTCAGCTACCAACCGCACAGGTGGCGTCCCAGCCAGCGTGGGTGACAGAGGTGGGGCCAGGCTGGGAGCGGAGAGGAGGGGCGGTGCAGACCGGGTCGGCCCGACGAGCTGGGCCTCTCTCACTGCTTTAGCCTCGCCTCAGCTCCTGGGCCTGCAGGGACAGGGAGGTCGCGGGGCCTTGGGCTCGGGCCAGAGGACTGAGGCTGAGTGCTGCTCGCAGGGAGGGTGACCCGCCATGCAGCAGGAGGCTGGAGCCCTCCAGGTGACCTCAGGAGACTCGTCTGAGCGTGTCACTGCCCCCGGCTGACCTGTGCGTTGGGTGGGCGGGGTCTGGTGGGCTGAGTCGGGCTCAGGCCCAGGAGATGGGCTCTTGGGACCCTTGCTGTGGCAGCCGTGCCGGCCTGGGAGGGGGGAGGTGGCTTCGGTCTGTCACGGGGCATGGTGCTGGCCTCATGCTGACTGTCCCGCCCCGCAGGCACAGGCGAGAGCGGCAAGAGCACGTTCATCAAGCAGATGAGGATCATCCATGGCGCCGGCTACTCAGAGGAAGACAAGCGGGGTTTCACCAAGCTTGTCTACCAGAATATCTTCACCGCCATGCAGGCCATGATCCGCGCCATGGACACGCTCAAGATCCTCTACAAGGATGAGCAGAACGAGGTGGGCTGGCTGGGGACCCTGCCCCCGCCCCCTCCCTGTGTGTCTGAAGAGGCTTTGAGGAATGACCCGCGTGCCACAGTCTGCCTGTGTAAAGGGTGCACTGCATGGTTTGGCTTTTTTTTTGAGACAGGGTCTGGCTTTGTAGTTCAGGCTGGCCCTGAGCTCACTGTGTAGCCCAGGCAAGCCTCAAAGTCAGCAATCCTCCTG
>PVIC010057589.1:0-10629 GCA_004025085.1 Thryonomys swinderianus
TATTTGAGCAGAACAATCACATCATGTTTGTTACCATAATACAATAAATGCCAATATCAGTATTAAACACAGTAAATAAGATAAAAAGGTTTGTTAGCTTCTATACTGGATACTTTGAGCTTATGCGTTACCTCTATGTCTGACTCCTCACTGCACAGCTCCAGGATACAGTGGGCTGGTGGGCGGCCTTCAGTCCACTGGAAATGGACTGCACCCTATAGCCGGGTCTGCATGCTGCTCCCTCAGTCCACCAGAAGCAAGGCACAGCGGGGCCGCATCTGCTGGGTCCGATCCGCCCGCAGCTGTTCCCTCAGTCCACAGCAAAACAGGGCACAGAGGGGCCCGCAGCTGCTGGGTCCGGTCCGCCTGCCACTGGTTCCTCAGTCCGCTGGACACACGGCACAGTGGGCCCAGAGCTGCTGGGTCCGGTCCACCCACCGCCGGTTCCCCAGTCCGCCGGAAACACGGCACGGCAGGCCCAGAGCTGCTGGGTCCGGTCCACCCGCCGCCAGTTTCCCAGTCCACCCACTATTTCTTTTTCTTAACTCCGTAGTACAATCTTAAATTGTAAGCTTTAGTATAATCTGTGTTGTTGTTTTTTTTTTTTTTTTTTCAGTTTAAATGCTCTGGCCATTTATTTCCTTGATTTTTTTTTGGCAAATAATTCATCGCTGAGGCGTCATTAAGCACATTGGTAGTGATAAGTAATCTGAAGCTAGAAAGTTGGTTTTGAAGTTTAATTTCAACTGTTAGTGGCAGAAAGACTTAGCACCTTAAACACCCTAAGACTGGTTTTTGTTATAAAAGAGAGATGATCATTGTACTATTTTCCTTTTCCTTTTTTTTTTTGAGACAGGGTCTTGCTTTGCAGTCCAGGCTGGCCCTGAGCTCACTATGTAGCCCAGGCAAGCCTTGAATTCAGCAATCCTCCTGCCTCTGCCTCCCGAGTGCTGGGATTACAGGCTTGATCCATCAAACCTGGCATTTGTGGTATGAGGTAATGATTGCCAGTGGGCGTGACCACCATGCCCCATATTGTTGTATGTGGTTACCGGGGATTGAATCAGGGACCTTGTGCTTGTGAGGCAGGCGCTGGAATCACTGAACCAAATCTCCATCCCCCAATTTTCCTTTGTTTTGTGAGAATTGAAGGACATAATTTGTGTAGAGCCCTTTTCACAGTGTTGATATACATTAATTATTGAATAATCACTATCCATCTTTCTGTTATGTGTCCCAGCGCATTGCAGCAGTCAGTCCTCCTGTGTCTTTGTAACTGGAGCACATTAGAAACAATTTTCCTGTCCAGTCACATTGTTAAAATTCATTTATATACTTAATAACTAGATGGGTTGTTAAACTGCTTTTGACAACATATTTGACAAAATGTGTTCATTCCTCTAATGACGACAGAGAAAAAAATTAAGATTGCATGTTAAGTAAAAAGAAAGATGTCATTTTACTACTTGAGAATAGGGATGGTGGGTACAATAAGTCCTGTGTTGTTGGTGCAGTTATGATAACTGCTTAAAGAAAAATTGGTCAGATTTACTTCCAGGAAGATGACTGAGTAGTAGACAACAGGAAGAAAAAAAAAGAGAACAAAATACTTCGTAAGATTGGTGTTCAGATACTGGAAAATAGAAAAACATGGAGGAGAGGAAGGAAGGAAATGGGCTCACAGGACACAACAGGGATAGGTAATGAGACTTCAGCCCAAGAAACCTCAATGCAGAAGGAGATGGCAAGTTGCACTTTCTCCCTGAGCCCCAACTCACTGTGTTGGCTTCAACCTCCTGACACATGGTGACTATTGGTGACCTCGGAAGCCTCCACAGAGAAATGTACAAATGGAACAGAACAGCAGATAATGACATAATTGGGTCCAGAGGTTCCCTAAAAGAGGTTGATTGGTTGGTAGCTAAATCAGAAAGGATCCAACTGAGCTCAGAACTCAGGGAAGCTGTGGATTGGTTACATAGAGTCAGTATTAGTTTTGGAGTGAAGCAGAACCAAAGTCAGATAGGTAGAAGATCAAGGGATCAAACTTAAACTAGCAGGAAGCTGACTTCAAAGTCAACAGGAGCCACATGGAATGTTACAGGCTGAATAAATTGGGTTCTGGCTTTAAAGCCACAACCAGTCTGAACTTTGGTAGAACTAAAGATCCTTGCCTGCTGATATTATCCATTACTCTACCATAAATCTATCTCTGACTTGCTGGAATTAAATCAACACCAGTCTTGGTTGTCTGCCCCTTCTGTCTACCAGGGACAGTAGAGGCACAAGAGCAGATACATGCTGAGTGATAATAGAGACAGCAAAGAAATGCCCTGATGTGGACATTTTTTTTCTCTTTTCTTTGTTGTTTTGTTTTTTGTTGCTATTATTTTCCTTTTTCTTGATTGTTTGTTCTTGACTTTATATAAATGTTAATATTTTATATGTTTTTATTTTTATTTATTTTTTTTTTGAGACAGGATCTCACTTTGTACTTCAGGCTGGCCCTGAGCTCACTATGTAGCCCAGGCAAGCCCCAAACTCAGCAATCCTCCTGCCTCTGCCTCCTGAGTTCTGGGGTTACAGGAGTAAGCCACCAGGTCAGGCACTGTGGTATGTGGTACTGATTGCTGGTGGGTGTGAATCACTGTGCCCAGTATCGTTTATGGTACTGAGGATCGAAACAGCCCTTGTGCTCGCTAGGCAAGTGCTGGAACCACTGAAGTAAGTCTCCAGCCCCTGTAATTTTGGTTTTGTTTGTTTTTTATTTGTTTGTTTGTTTGTTTGTTTTTTCGTGTTTTGAGACAAGGTCTTGCTTTGTAGTTCAGGCTGGCCCTGAACACATTATGTAACCCAGCCTAACCTTGAACTCACAGCAATCCTCCTAACTCTGCCTCCCAAATGCTGGGATTACAACCATGAGCCACCACTCCCAGCATTTTTCTGTTCTTGTTTTTATTTCTTCTTTCTTTCCCAACATTTTCACTTTGTAGACTTTTGATGCTATTGTTATTACTGATTGTACTACCTTGCCAGCATGATATAATTGCTCTAATCAGTTGTTCTTCCTGGTATTTCCAGACTGGAATTGCTTATGCGACATAAACCATGCTATACTCTACTTACACAGAACAAGGGGCTATAGTAAATAGCCAACTACTGTTTATCCCAGATAAATTAAAGAGGTAGGATCTTGCAACAGACTTAAAACCCAAAAATCTAGCTACACCTGGAAGACATCTCTGAGTAGTCATTTCCTAAGGATTCTCAATACTAGCAATAAATCTACTGGCCTTAGGTAATTCACAAGCACCAATCTGGGAATAAAACAACAACAACAACAACAACAACAACAACAACAACAACAAAGAGAAAAGGAGAAAATGCAAAAGCGAAATGCAATTCCAGATTTCTTCCTCACCAAATGCAAACCAAAGGGGCAATAAGGTAGAAAAATTCAAAAGCCACTGTCCTGGACTCTCTGAAGTGGTAACAGTGAAAATGACAAGGCAGATGAAGGATGGTCTAGAAAAAAATATTGAATCCAATAATTTCTCAGATGACTACAGAGATGGTAATCATAATGAAAGACATCCTAGGTGGTTCTAAAACAGATACAGATATTTTAACAACTAGAAAAGCTTATGGAAATGATGGATTGAATCTCTGAAATGGATTCAGACATAACCCAGGAGATTAAAAATTCCACTGAAAGTATGCAGCAGAATGAACTGATATGAGGACAGAATATGGAATATAGAAGACAGGACTGTGGTTAGTGATTCTAAACAGAAATTTCTTGAAATTAGCAAGGAATTATGAAAAAATAATCTCATAGCTCATAGATGATGTAAAAAAGAAATGTGTATGATTTGGTCAAAGTCAGTGTAAAAGCAGGAGATACTCAAAATAACAATTTGTTTACAGTAGTAAATACAGAAAAAATTCCCAAGCATGGAAAAAATAATTTGACATAGAGAGACATAGAGATAAATAAGGCATATAGAACTCTAATTATCTGTGATAAAAATCTATAGCAAAACATATAATAGTCAAGATTACAGAAATTCAATACAAAAACAGTATATTAAAAACTAGAAAAGAAGTAAACTAATATTTATTGCATGTCCCATGCTATGAAGAGCTCACAGTGATAGAGATTATGTAAATTATCATATGAATCAACAGATAAAGTGGAAATGGCAAATGCATGTAAATGGTCAACATCACTGGTCATTCAAGAGATGCAAATTTGAACAATGTTGAGATTCTATCTCCGTCCAGAAAGAATGGGTGTTATCAAGAAATCAACCAATATCTCAATAGCTCAATCTTGGAAACAACCCAAATGTCCATCAACTGGAGAGTGGATAAAGAAGATGTGTTTTTTTTAATAAAATGGAGTATTACTCTGCCATAAAGAATGACAAGATCAATCCATTTAGGTGCAAATGGAGACACCTGGAGGGTATACTAATAAGTGAAATCAATAGATCACAGATAGACAATTTCCGGATCTTCTCTTTGGCATGAACACCTGTAGATGCCAATGAGCTCTAGAAAGTAGGACAGCTTTTATAGAGTGGAATATTTCTATAGGAAACTTGGTGTGGGAATGTGATGAGGGGAAGGAATAAATATGATACAGAAAGCAAAAAGAGCATGTATAAAGGGGGGAGGAGGTGTGGGTGGGTAGAGATATGGGTAAAAATGAGAATTAACTTGTGTCATATACTGGTATAAATTCCCCAATGTTATATGTGATTCTGAGATGTATATAAATTGTACCAATAAAGAACTCAATTAAAAAATCAATAACAAATGCTGGTGACACTGTGGGGACAAAGGAACCTTTTCTGCTGATGGTAGGAGAGTAGACTAGAGAGACCACTGTGGAAATCCATTTGAGCACTTCTCAAAACATTAAAACTAGATGCCCCATTTGATCTAGGTTTTCCTGTTCTTTGTATTTCCCCCAAAAGAATTAAAAGCGTCATACCACAATGATACATGCACACTCATGTTTATAGTGACACTGTTTGTAAAGCTAAATCTTGAACACAGCTAAAAAAAATATCAAAGGATGGATAAAGAAAATGAAAGTCTAAAATACAGGGCTGGAGATTTAGTTTATGTGGAACCACGCCTGCCTTGGAACCACAAGGTCCCGAGTTCATCCCTGGTGCTACAGAACAGAAGATGATGCACCTTGAGACCCGCACATAAGTGAAATTAACTGAACAAAATGTAAATGCCACACTGTTTCCCTAGGCTGAAAAACTGAAAGTACAAATAAGGACCAAAATGTATAATACGTATGGGAAATAGGAAGAAAATATTCAAACTAAAAGAGAAAGAAGAGGGTAAAGGAAAGAAGGGACAAGATAAAAAATAGAAAAAAATAGAATCAAAGCTTATGTAAATAGGGGGAGAAGGGTTGTAGGGAGGCAAGAGGAATAGAAAGAAAAAGTAAGTAAGATATATCCTGTACACACAGAACTTTCGTATGAGGAATGTTATCATTATGCATTTCTAAAATGTATCAATAAAAGCTATTAATGTAGCTATTAATAATAAAGCTAACAATGATGAAATAATTCAGATGTGATCAAAAGTTAGAAATGTGCCTCATTTGAACTGGTTTGCTGCTCTTAATAATATTCTAGTTTATGGCATTTATTATTGCCCAGAGGAGAGGAGTTTCCAATCAGAAATTCTAAAAATACCTGGAGAGTTACATATACCTAATACCTCTAGGAATAAATACTTTATTAACCATATGTAAATTTTCTCATCTTTTAATTGTGTAGTAGACCTAAAGCCTGGTAGACCCCTTCTGCTTACAAGAGAACTTTTGTATATTTGAAATAAGTGAAAATAATTCTTAGGAACTGAATTGGAAAATCAAAGGGAAAATTGTACTCATTTTGATAGATACTGTCAAATATCCTCTAAAAATGCTATTGATTTATTGGTAGTGTGACCCTATATTAACAATACATAATACTATCTAGATACTATGGATTTTGAGATTTCAACACTTGTGTTTATATTTTAGATACATCTCTTCAGTTTTGAGAAAAATCTCTGTATTCACAGGTGTAAGTTTGTATGTCTTTAATAATAAAGGGCTGTACAGAGAATAGTAGGGGATTTATACCAGACATTTTTTTCAAGTTGTAACATCTTGAATTATTTCCTTAAAAGAAAAAAAAAAAAACTAGAGTTTAAATGAATGACTATACCAATAACATTTTTTCACCTGCGGAAATTTTTCAAACAAGAAGATATTATTAGCAAAAGATGAGGAAATTAGTAGCAAACCTCATCTGATGGAGAAAACCACTGAATCTTCAAGCTGTAATAGAGTGTGAATACTTACTGTTACTATTTTTTGGATCTATTATTTTCAACCAGTTTGTCTTTGATGGATAGGTTCAGTGATGAATGTAATTATGGTTTACATGTTTATGTATTTTGGTAATCTCCTCAAATGAGTTTCTTATATTCTTTTCTCTCCAGGTAATAAATCATGTTTCTTAGGATTTTGAAGAATTTAATATCATCCTTAATGATGTGATTTCCAACAATTAATTGGAGTGATCATTATTATGGATTCAGTTAATGAATTCACTTTATTTTAACCATGATATCCTAAATGGTAAACCTAAATTTCTGTTGGATAATTTCTGTTAAGAATCCAATGTTTTGGAAAAATTATACCTTAACTTCCTGGTGACAAGTGTTGGCTAAGAGACAGTAATATTTCTAGATTGTGGACATTAAGGGTTAGAGCACATCATTTTCAAACTTTGTAAGGTATTTTTGAAAGTATTTTTACTTACATGGACTAAACTCTATAAACATTTATAAATTATGGAGTTATATGCTTCTATATTCTTGTCTGAATGTTTCCTTTCTAAGTATCTTGCTTTATCTTACTTATCTCCTGGAAGTTTCTTTAAAATACTTAAAGTGTTTTCATTTTGTTTCAATATGAAAAGTTTGATTTATTTATTTTGCCATTCTCATTGTAAATGTAATATATAATTTATACTCACCAATATTCATCTATAGACACATAAATGAACCCTGAAAAAGAATCCTACCCCCTCCTTTAGGACAAACTGAAGAACCTATCCAGGTCTGAGTTTTCAGCAACATGTCCTACTAACCCTTATGTGTTTGTGAGGTCATATTACCCATTCTTACACACCAAGCCAGAATAAAATAACTTTTGACATTTCAGAGGCCAGAGTATTGAAAAATATTACTCTCTCTCTCTCTTTTTTTTTCTTTTTGAGACAGGGTCTCACTTTGTAGTTCAGGCTGGCCCTGAGCTCATTATGTAGCCCAGGCAAGCCTTGAACTCAGCAATCCTCCTGTCTCTGCCTCCCGAGTGCTGGGATTATGGGCGTGAGCCATCACACCTGGCACAACTCTTACTTTTAACCATACTCTAATAATGGGAAGACAGAATGTGCTGAAGTCCCAGACAGCGATGGTGAACCTTTTAGAGTTTCAAACTGCACCTGAAATCCACTTCCTTACTACAAAGTGCTGACCCGGTAGTTAAACCTGAATGCTGAGAGTTTAGTGTAGGAAAAATAACTTATACCTTCACATATTTTGTCTTAAAAGTAAAACAACACTTGTGCTGTAGGTTTGCTACCACTGCCTTAGGGTGGTATATGAGATATATGAGGCTTGATTGGCAGAATCTGGACATCAAATGTCACCTAAAACTACAGCATCAAAAGCTTATTATATGAAAGAAAAAATATACTTCTGCTAGAGTAAGTCAATAAAATTTTGAAAGTTGTAACAGAAGTGTGTACTACCAGAATTAATCTATTTGAGATTTATAATTACATTAGTAGTGAAATAAGTAATCACCACTTGTAGGCAAACTTCTTTAAGGCATTTTCTTTTTATCTTTATTTCCTTTAGTTTCAATTTTCCACACAAAGAACCCGTAGGAGTTACAGGATTTTTCTTAAGAAGGTGCTGATCACCTTAGTCCATCTTGCAGGATATTATAACTGGCCCATATGTGAAGAATGTACTTCTGGAGACTCAGAATGTTTGACGTTATGATTAATTCTACCTCATTTACACAGAATGTAGAGCAGACAGTTCCTCCTAATATAAGGAGAGATATAATTAGGAGGATCTGCCCGGTGGCAGGGAGAGGGAGGCTGTCCATGATCTTCACTATAAGCAAAAGGTACTGTGGAAAATAAGATCAGGAGGAAGTTCTTGAACAAGTAAAGGCGAATAATATTTGGGCTGTGAGGATTTTTATTTGTTTATTGTGATGTAGTACATTGTACCTATATTCAACATTAAGAATTTGTACCAGTATATGACATGACTTAATTCTCATTTTTATTATTCCCCTATTTTTAACATCTTACTTTTGCTTTGAAACAGTGGGAATCATAGGAGTATTATTTTCATGAATTTGGGAAACTGTAGAATTAACTTTCAAGTGAAATTTACAGATTCCCTTTAATTCAAATTTTACTGTATTTTGTCATTCTAGTACAGAATAAGTGGAAGAGGTATACTTTTAGAGAATAACCAAAGAAAATCTAGTGTTAGCCGAACTTTCATATATTCCTTTTCTGTGAATATATTAAACCAAAATAGAAAATTAGATATTCTAGTTCTTATTACAATTTTCCATAAAGAAGTATGAAGTGCTTCATTTTCTACTTAGCTGCTGAAATTAAATTAATCCTCACACCAGTATTTGGTCTTTATATTTTATAATGTGAAATTAAAATTATCTACCTTTTTACTATATTTTATGATTGTAATATTAATCTGAATGCCAGAAAAATGTAGTGAAGTATTTTGTTATATTTATAAACCACATTGAATCTTCATATTATTAAAAATAACCTCTTTGAGTTATGATAATTCTAAGTGTATTTCCAGTCATCAAGTTCTAAGGCTGAGCACAGTGTTGAGTTCTGAATGCTTCCTAAAAATGAAAAATAAGTAAAAGTTGACATGTTTGAGCAGTTTCTCTTTGAAGAGAGTGAACAGTGCAACTGAAAATTATTGCTCCATTTTAATAAGATAGATGGGTGTAAATATATGACAGTGTAGCTGTCCTGTGATCAAAATAACATGGCTGAAGGATTTCACTTATTGTCTCTTCACCTGTGCAAATCATTGCAGAACGATGATTTTCAAAAACTTTGAAAGGACCAATCTACCTTCCAGTAAGTCCCAATGCTGAATTCTCACTGTAGGTTTCAAACATTGCAAAACTATTCTCTTTGAAGCTGAGTTGAAGTTTAAATCAGTTTTCTTCCCAGCTTCAGTTAATGATTCAAAGATCAAGTAAATATAAAGGATAAAACTGTCCATTTTGAAGAACATACTGGCCTGGGCTTTGCCTGTGGAGGTTAAAGATCTTAAATCTTCTTTTTCTTTGTTTCTTTTCATGGAAAGAGTTTTCAGTCTGTATTCTGAATAATTACTATGTAACAATCATTTGTTCTAAGACAAATTCATTTCAGGTTTAATGAACCAAAAACTTGTTCATTAAAGACAAAACTTGGGTCGGTTGGTCTGCAGGCTGTGGGTTATTGTTAAGCTGATTAAAATTAAAGACAAAACTAAAGAATTAGTGTATAAAACAAATATATCTTTTCAGATATAAAATATATATGAAATCGTATTCATATATATTTATATTATTCAATTATATTCATATATAGATATAATATATATTCATATATATGTGTATAATTGTTTCACAAAACTCTGTGTTGTGTTGTCAATTAGAATCAAATAGTTTAAAAACAAGAATGAAATAATTACTATTGAAATTGTTAATTTTTATACCACTGTGAAATTTTACTGTTTTTAATACAGATTCAATTCTATGTGGAAAATTTCCTGAAAGTTACTTATTATATTATTAAAATACAAACTTATTCTATGTAGTTGTACCTTTCTCACAAGAATGGTATTTATAGTCCCTGAAGAATTACCTCAGGAAGGACCTTACGGAGAGAAGTTAATCAAAAATTTGCTGATCTCTTCTAGCTAACTACTATCTCAGCTCCTTACAATCAGTTACTTGAATGAAAATTTGTTCCCTCTAAAGATAGAGCTACCATATTCCTTTTTTTCGCCTCTGTGGTACCAAGCATTGAACTCAAGTCTTCATGCTTGCTACGCAGTCATGTGGTACCACTGAGCTACATCCCTGGACCCCTTCAGCTGGTAGAGTGGAGACCTGTAGAACAGAAGAATATTAAGAATATTCTTAATACAACATCAAAAAGTAAACATGGTTTGAGTTTTACATTTTACATTTCCACTAGGTTTAACTTTATACACTTAGTATTTCAAATGTGTAGCTCTCCAAGATGACACATGGAAATTTAAAATGTAATAAATAGCTTTACTTTTTTTTTGCTTTTTGGAGACAGGGTCTTGCTTTTGTAGTTCAGGCTGGCCCTGAGCTCACTATGGTGCCCAGGCAAGCCGCCGCGAACTCAGCAATCCTCCCGTCTCTGCCTCCCGAGTGCTGGGATTACAGGCGTGAGCCACCACGCCCAGCATTATATGTGGTAACCGGGGATCGAACTCAGGTCCTTACGCTTG
>PVIC010057590.1:0-10624 GCA_004025085.1 Thryonomys swinderianus
GATTGCTGGTGGGCATGAGTCACCACGCCCAAGATCATATCATTGTATGTGGTTACTGGGATCGAACCAGAGACCTTGCACTTGCTAGGCAGGTGGCAGAACCACTGAGCTAAATCAACGGCCCAACCTGTCTGTATTTTTGAGTTGAGCAAAAATGATATACACATAAGTGAAGAAATTAATCCAAAAGCACCTCATTACTTATGAAACATCCAAACTATAATTCTAATTGAGTTATTTGTTTAGATCTACCTTTATTAACCCATTTAGTAAGTGACAGAGAATGTCCCCGCCATTCTGCCCCTATCCGGAATCCTGCTAGGCAAGAGGGATACAACAATGACCATGGAACTCACATATGCATTTTCACTTGGCTTCTCAAACCAAGGGAGTTTTTCTGTCCTTCCCAACAGTTTGCAAACTGTCACAAGCTTATCTATTGATTCTTAGAAGCATATTCACAGCTGTGTCAACAAAATCTGTCACCTATCACTTCCGCACACAGTCTTAAGAGAAAATTAAATGACCTGGCACAGCTGAGTTTATTAGCTATTAACTTGAACCATGAAACATTTCTATTTTTTTAGGTCAAAATTGACCAAATATAGGTAGTGTCTCAGAGTACAACATAGGCTTCATAAGCATCCTGAAATCTCTTAAGAAGAAAGTCATCCTTCACTTTAATAAATCATCCCAGATATTCCATAACAATGTTTTGCCAGGTTTCAGTTAGAAAATTTCAGAAAATAGATAAAGGAATACATACAAAAGTACTGTATAGGAATAACAAAGATCAAGCTACTCATACTTACAACATGTATGAACAAGGAGAAAAGAAATTGTGTTGACTGTAAAACATCACAGTACAAAAAAGTATGTGCCAAATGCTTATATTTATATGAAGGTTCATAACAGGAAAACTTATTTGACTTGATAGAATTTAAGACAATAGAGCCGGAGATTTAGCTCAGTGGTTCCAGCACCTACCTAACAAGCACAAAGTCCCTGGTTCGATTCTGGTAACCGTATACACAATACTGGGCATGGTGACTCATGCCCACTGGCAATCAGTACCACATACCACAAATGCTGGGTTTGGTGGCTCAAGCCTGTAATCCCAGCACTCAGGAGGCAAAAGCAGGAGCACTGCTAAATTCAAGGCTTCTGTGGGCTACATAGAGAGCTCAGGGCCAGCCTGAACTACAAGAGAGACCCTGAGGCCTGGAGGGTTAGCTCAGTGGTTCTTGCGCCTGCCTCGCAAGCACAAGGTCCTGAGTTCGATCCCCGGTAACCACATAGAATGCTGGGCATGGTGACTCACGCCCACCAGCAATCAATACCACATACCACAGTGCCGGGCGCGCCTGTCATCCCAGCACTCGGGAGGCAGAGGCAGGAAGATTGCTGAGTTCGAGGCTTGCCTGGACTACATAGTGAGCTCAGGGCCAGCCTGAACTACAAAGCGAGACCCTGTCTCAAAAAAAAAAAGAGACCCTGTCTCAAAAAATAATAAAGAAAACCTACACATGACATATGTAAAGTGTGGTATAAACTATGCCCACTTCATGTATGTACACACAAATAATATATTTTGGGTAAAATATTGGAAAAATTAAAATTATCCTTGATCTGTCATACATGTATCTATATAAATAAATGGAAATATCTCAATCATTTTCTCATTTTATTTTATAAAATTTGGAACATAGGATATGTTCTTTTCTGAATCAATTTCACTTAGTATATAGTATATTGATAAATTTAAAGCAATATCATCTACTCAATACACAGGTCTCCCATGATTTCTTCAGCCAATATCCCTTTGTGATGAACATATTTGTACTAGTATCTGTGATATCTGCCCAACTAGAGCCCTATGTAAACCTCTATAATTGGATTTTTGTATGTACACTTCAGTTTATCTTCAGAAAAGATGCACCATTTTACACTCGCATCAGCAATGTGACCTTTTATACATTTCCCAAATGTAGCTGAGGATTCTGTCATTTTTAAAATGATATAAATTTGAGAACAAATTTATAAAACTTTAAAAATTTTTGAACAAATTTATAAAAATTTACAAATTTTTGATAAAAATGGTATATCCTTGTTTTGATTTGTATTTTTTTAATTCTTGTGAGGATGAATATTTTCATAGGTTTACTGTTTATATTTAGTCTTCCTTTTCTAAACTCCTGTTTGAGTCTTTTGCCCATTTTTAATTTTAAAGGTTTTTTTGTTTACCTTTATATTTTACTATGACATATGTCTCTACCAATAAAAATGATTGAGTGAATCCCAGCACTCGGGAGGCAGAGACAGGAGGATTGCTGAGTTCACGGCGGCTTGCCTGGGCACCATAGTGAGCTCAGGGCCAGCCTAAACTACAAAGCGAGACCCTGTCTCAAAAAAGCAAAAAAAAAAAAAAATGATTGAGTGGCAGCAATTTTTACCCTGATGTGATACAGTAAAGCAGTTAAGGTTTCTGCTTGGGTCTGTTGCTTATATTGCTTATATATTGTTTTGTCATTTTTCTGTTGGCTCTAAACTTCATAGCATTTCTCAATGGAAAGCAGTTCTCACTTTTTATATCCTTAGGTTCTTTTCTTTTGTGGTCAAGTTCATAGCATTATTCTTTGTGACTTTTAGGAAAATAGATACAAAGTCTCCCAGACAGCAATGGGATGGGAATGGATGGAACATATGAAGGTTGGAGTGACTGGAGAAAATGCAAATCTCCAAACAAAGGAATTAGCTATGTCAGTGTCCTCTCCCTAGTGCTAGTAAGTGGAAAAAATGCATGTAAATACATTTCTAGGATGTAGATGCCCTGAAGTCACTAACGAAGTTAAGCAAAAGACAGGTGCCAGAACCACTTAGCTAAATCTCTGGCCCCAGGAAATATGAATTTAACGTGAAGCATATTTCTCTTCACTCCCATGACTTTAAACTACAACAGAAAACCAAATACTGTTAGAGCACATTGAACTCTCTAATAATTATACTCTGGATCCAGTGGATGTTTAAGCATTTTTAAATCTTATATACAATATAATGAGATAGGTAAAGAGTTCCTTTTTTAAAATCTAACTGAGAAAGCTATAGTATCACACCTGATTTTGAAATTCAAATCCAGGAATCATAGCAGAGTTCAGGGGCATGCTTGGAGCTTTGCAATAGCAATTCCTATAACACCTCTCTAGAGTGATTACCAGGACAAGGACCCCTAACACTTCCTCTAGTGATTCTGCTTCTCTCCTCTGATCCTTTCCTCTCTGTTCGATCCTGTCCTCAAGCCCAGACCCCACCACTTCCTGCCCCTCAGTTCCCTCCACATCCCCCACCCTTGTCTAATACTCTTTGTATCCTTAGGAGATAAAAACTCATCATAACTTCTGGGATTTTTTTTTTAGGTGTGACCTGAGACAAAAAACAGCCTGTACCACGTGTTCATTGCTAAACACTTCATAAGCAGTGCTCAGGCTTTATGGAAGGTACAGATTGTAGGAAGGCAGCAGCCTGAAAGTCAACTTTCATGTCAACTACTCTTACCCAAAACATCTAGACTCCTTGCTGGATTTAAAATATTGTTCTACTATTTTTATTTCACTCAGTTTAAACATTTTAGGATAAAGTCTATAAACTTAAAGTACTAGCAATTTATAAGAGGAGAAACTAAGAAATATGTATCTGTTTTGTGAAAATGGAAAGTTTTATGTTCTGAAAAGAATAAAGTTTAGAATTTAAAATCTTAACTTACCGTCATATCTACCAAACTTTTGGGACCTTTGGGGCCCTGGAAAGAAAAGAAACTTGGGTTAAATATAAGATTCTGATGTTAAACACATTCTCTTCTCCACACTCAAAAAGGGAAAGATCACCACCATGGACAGGCTGCTCTTCACTCCTGGCCTTGGGACTGTGCCTGACCTCATAAGAGAGAGCATAGTGCCTAAGTGGTGAGACAGATGGGACAAAGACAGCCTTAGAAGACCAAGCTGCAAGTTCAGAATTAAATTCAGAATAAGGTCATGTAGTACCCTAGATATATTCACAGGCTGTTCTAAAGTAGATTCACAGCTGGACTATAATCCCAGCACTGGGAAGCCTAAAGCAAAAGGAACATCATAGGTTCAAGGGCAGCCAGGACTACATAGTGAGTTCAAGGGCAGTGTGAACTATACAGTGAGACCCTGTCTCAAAAAGAAATAAAAATGAAAAACAATAAAGTCGATCCCAGGCCACCTTTGCCTTCAGGTCATGAATCACTGGCCTATCTCTGACCTACTACTGAAAAACTCTGGAATCCTTCAGATTATAGTTTCCTGGAGCAGCCATTCTGAGAACCTATGAACCTTTTTTATTTATACTCTATAAAGTAGGAAAACTGTCACCTTGGGCAGGTTGCTACCATCTTCCTTTCTGTTTCATTCTCAGTAGAGTGGGTATGAATTGTCCCTTTTTCTCTATAATTTGTGACTCTCCAGCTTTGTGGCATCTCTCCAGTAAACCCTGAGAAGCAAGATCAACCCAGGTTTGACCTACGTCTAACCTACTACACCGTCCATCATGGAACAATGGTCCAGCTCCTGGGACAGGACAGAGTCAAAATTATAGCCTTATTTGTAGGTGGAATGAACATAATCAAAATATATTATATTCAATGAAACCCAATATTTTGTAAAAGGAGTAACTGCCAATAATAAAAGGAGGACAGTCCTTCCTTTCATGCAAAATGGCTTTCCAGGAATTATTTTTTAAATATTTACAGGAATGAAATATTATTTCAGTTGATTATATAAATATATTATTTGTTAGGAATTCCTTGTTTTTGCACTAAATATTTATAGTGACAAACTCTCCAGTGAATGTTGTATATGTTTTATGTATATAGCAGGTTCATAAACCTCTACCCTTTATGCATTTTCCATATTCAAGGAAAAATATATATTGAATATATATACTGTTTAAGGATTTGAAGCAAACATTCTCTAAAGTGAATTTGGGCTATTCCCTAGATCCTCTTAATATTTCTCAAATGTTTATTTCTTCCTCAGATATGCTTTTTATCAATTCATTTTTTTAAAAAAGGTTGAAAACAAAAGAAAAAAAAACACATCTTACCATTTTTGGTCACCTGGAGTCCCAGCAAATCCAGGAAAGCCAGCACCATCCTGAAAATGACAACAAAGAAGTGAGCCTCCTCCTTGAGTTCAGGTAAAAGACTCATTTTGAGAAACCAAGCTGTCATTATACCTAAGACCAAAGAGTCTGCTACTGACCACTTTGTGTATGACTTATGCATCTGCAACCAAAGAGAGAGAGATGGAGACTGTAAAGTGGGATATGGGTGTCTTACAGGACCATCCAATTCCCCTCCACACACACAGTTAATCCTAGCTTTGCCCACATGTGATATACACACTAAAGCACAATCCTGGGCAAAGCCTGAAAACATGACTCTCAATATTCATTGAGAGTCAAGGTTACAAAATAAAAACAATCCATAGGTCTTCACTGAGGCCCTGACTCCAGGAAAAAGAAAAAATTCCCATATCACTTTCTAGTTTCAGTACCTCAGAAAAGGCACAGGTGGCTCTAAGGCTCGCTGCTAATATTCCAGGTATGACACAGCATTATCTGGATTTAATTAATGCTTTATCTTTTTTATTCAAAACAAAAAAGATAAATTGGCTGACCATGACAATCATAGAAAGCAGCAAGCCATGTTAAGCAAAAGTCAAGTATTTTATTTCATTGACAATGGATAAAATTAACCAGTTACTGAGTGTGTAGAAAATATACATTTTCTTCCCTCTTTTCTGCAATGAATTCTAGTCCATATCACTTTTCCCAGAAGGCCTTACTCTATCAGCTACACACTACCCTTATATTGATACCTACAGGGTTACTCATTTCAGAAAGTGTTACCAGTGAGTGTAGCTCTTCAACACTGAGTCATCAGAACCTGAAGCAATGACTTTTTAATGGGAGACTCCATGAAGCACAGTGGACACAAAGCCCACCGAGATGGAAGCCATATTCTTAAGAATCTAGTCCCAAAAGAGTTAAAACAAAGTTAGGATTTGGAAGAATCCTAAACAAAGTTTGCGCTACAGCTAAAATGATGCCCTTTCAAATGATGTCTAGACCTACCAAATACAGAGGTGCCCCTGATCTTGTTCTTAAAAGGGTGACATTGCATACTGATGTATTTTCTATTGCTACAGCTTGACATACAACATTTGCATGTAGAAGATAAATAAGACTGGATCAAGAAAGGAGTGTGGTAGCCCAAGGCAAGTGCAGAGGTGCTGCCTGAGGAGGAGGTGCTGCCTGAGGAGGAGTGGGCATCCTGCAAACGGTCCATTAACCAGTGCACTTGTGATGGGACAGGCTTGTTCATTATGCTTACTCTCCTCCTCTGATTCCCTTTGCCCCCTTCTCTCCTGGGGGGCCAGGGTCACCATCTTCTCCCTAGAAAAAAACCAAAAGCAGAACTTTGAAGTAAAGAAAAGTAAATGCACACTGCCCAGCCCAGGAAGATGTCTCCTTACTTGCACACCAGGATAGCCAGGAAATTCACCTTCTCCCTAATGCCAGAAATAAGGTTTTATTTAATGTCCTGTGATTATACTCCTGAACATTCCTCAAGGGAAAGGAAAAAGCAGTAATTATAAGTAAACAAACTGAAATGGATGCCAGGAGAAGGATTATAGTAACAATTGTTGTCTTGGGCTGCTTTCAAGTGGCCATATTTCATTTTTTTAACTCAACATGAAATAATTTATAGATTTTTTTTTAAATCTCTCCCTTGATTGACTGTGTCCTGAAACTTCCTTCCTAAGCATTTTCTCTCTCAGTAAAAACGTGAGGTTTGATCCAGCAGAAAGCAAGGGAGGGGTGCCAAACTGAACATGGGGAAACAAATGCTCATCCTCAGAACCAGAGCCATGCTTCAAAGCAATTATTCATTTGACAAGTATCTGTTGAGTACTGCTGTGATCAAGCAATTCTCTAGGCTCTACCAACTCATCAGTGAACAGGACATAGAAGCCTGTGTAACTTACATGCTAGTGAGGAAGCGAATGAACAAAGAAATACATAACATGTCAAGTAGAGATAAATTCTGCTCCAGAAAGGCCATTAAGAAATAAGTAATTATAAGCATCAACTTTGGTATCCATTGTCCCCCACAAATACCAAAGAATATTCTAAGGCCTTATACAAAATAGTCCACCACAGTAATTGCATATAACCCGTGCACCTCCCCACATGGATTTAAATAATCTCCAGATTACTTATGAAACCTAGTAAGACATAAATAGTTCTTACACTGTTGTCACTTAGGGATTAGCAGGATAAAAAGTCATTATGTATTCAGTAGAGCAACTTGTTTTTAAACACTGATTTGTAGTTGGTCGAATCCATGAATGTGGAACCTGTGGATGAGGAGTTGGGATGGCTCACAGGTCAGGGGTTAGGAGTCTGTTCTGTACAAGGTGGGCATCCAAAGCCTTTTTGTGAAGACTGCACTGGGAAAAAAGAACAGCTTGAATTGAGGAGGCAAGCCAATCAATTATCTGGAAGAAGAGTACTTCAGGTGGACAGAAGAGTTCGGGAAGAAACCCTGAGAGAGAAGAAGTATGTGCTGCCATGTTTCAGGAGCATGAGCAAAGAGAAGGCAGGAGGAGATACAGTAAAGGAGTTACAGAGATGACAGCTGCATGGTCTTGTAGGCCATGGTAACAGTGGTTTTTGTTCTGTATAATGTGAGGAGCTTTGTAGTCTTTGAGGCTGACATGATCTATGCTTTTTAAAATGTGGCTCTGGGCTGGAGATTTAGCTCAGTGGTTCTGGAGCCTGCCTAGCAAGTGCAAGGTCCTGAGTTTATCCCTGGTAACCACATACAACAATACCGGGTGTGGTGACTCATGCCCACCAGCAGTCAGTACCACATACCACAGTGCTGGGAGTGGTGGCTCATGCCGATCATACCAGCACTCAGGAGGCAGAGGCAGGAGTATTGCTGATTTGGGGGCTTGCCTGAGCTACATAGTGAGTTCAGAACCAGCCTGAACTACAAAGTAGGACCATGTCTCAAAAAAATAAATAAATAAAATAATAAAATAAAATGTGGCTCTGCCTGCTTCATGGAACCCTAATGCCAAGGTCAAAAATTACACTGCTATGGGCCGGAGATTTAGCTCAGTGGTTCCGGCGCAGCGCAAGGTCCTGAGTTCGATCCCCATAACCATGCCCAATGCTGGGCGTGGTAACTCATGCCCACCAGCAATCAATACCACATACCACAGTGCCGGGCATGGTGGCTCACGCCTGTCATCCCAGCACTCGGAGGCAGAGACAGGAGGATTGCTGAGTTCGAGGCTTGCCTGGGCTACATAGTGAGCTCAGGACCAGCCTGAACTACAAAGTGAGACCCTGTCTCAAAAAAAAAAAAATTACACTGCTATAAGAATTAAGTTATGTCATATACTGGTACAAATTCTTGATGTTGAGCATGATGGTGATGTGTATATATAATGTACCAATAAAGATTCAATTTTTTTAAACTACAGTGATTTTTTAAAATTTTTTTAAATGTATTACAGTAAAAGACACATTGCCATAAAGCCTTATGAAGATACTCCTCCTCACTTAGAAAACACCTCACTCTTGCTACTTTCTGAAGTCCTCTTTCATGAGAATCTTTAGTTGTGCTATTGTGACTGCCTTGATGTCCTGAATTGATTTCACATGGTCACTTTTACTTTGGGGAAGAATCAAAAGTTGCATAGTGCTAGACCCAGCAAATAAGGGGGGTGGGACATATTGTAATGTTTGAGGGTCCCACCTTTTCCATTCATGGAAGTGAGCTGGAGCCTTCCCCATACGTTTGATCACATTTCCACATTTGTGAAAGACTTCCAGAGCTGCTTTAGAAAGTGGCAAGGACAATGGGATAATTGTGTTCAAAGTGAGTTGGAATATTTTAGGGGCAATTCATAGCAATGTGGCTTTTACTATAATAAATTTTTAAATTTAAATATTTGCCAGATATTCCAATCACACCTCACTATGCAGGGATGTTTGATGCTGTTAAGAGATTGTTGTTAATTCTCAAGTGTAAGAATGGTATTGTGATCATATTTTTAAAAAATCTTTTAATGATACAACATGAAATATTTGTGCATAAAATATAAGCTATCTGATATATGCCTTAAAATAATCATCATGGGACAGGAATAAGAGACTCAGAGTATAAATAAAACAAGAGGTCACAAAATTTTCATTGTCTGAACTAAGCAATTGGTATGTATGCTATTATACTAATCTCTCTACTTTCGTATGTTTAGATTTTTCTACAATAAATTGGTAGCAAATAAAAAGAAAAAGGCTGTTTATGGATGTACCAACTTTAAGATGCCTATTAAGTGACCAAGAGGAAGCTTGTATGGACTTTAAGACATTGGCCTAAAGAAACTGGAGATCACAGATTATACTTGATGCCATGAGGCTGAACTCCCTGAGGAACTGAGGGGTGAGTGAAGAGAGAGAGAGAACTGTGAGAATAGGTCCTTGAGTCTGCCATTGTTTCAGAGTCAAAACACCAAGAAGACCCAGCAAACGAGGGACCTAGAAAGGGGGATGCACTGTAAGTCACATGAGGAAAGCTGTCAGAAACAAGCCCACAGTCATCTCTGTCAAATCCTGCTGGGAGACAGGGTGTGATGAAAGAAAGGAACTGACCATTGTGTTTAGCAGCATGAGGCTGATGACTGAAGGCAACATGGTTCAGGACTGAAGGCTCAGTTATCATCAGTTAGGAGAAAGTGTAATGTTTGGGACCCGACAATCCTTTGCTATGAAGAGCTGCCCTGCATGTCATAGGATGTTATGCAGCCTCTCTAGTCTCTACCTAATGAATATCAGTTGCACTCCCCTTTATGACACCAAAACATCTCCAGATACTGTCAAATGTCCCCTAGCAAGGGATCCCAACTCTACTTGGGAACCACTGGTATAGACAACTCCTTTAATGAGTTTTACAAACAGAAAACGAGGAAAGAGCTTTAAGTATTCGAGTGAGGGAGTTTTGTTTTTGTTTTTCTTGAGAGGTGTTCCTCCTTCTTTGTCCACTGACAGGCATAACTGATGGAGAGGGAAGGATACTTGACAGTGCAGAAGAGAAAGGTGATACATTCAATAAACAGGGCCTCTAGGCAACAAATGGGAGCAGAATCCAGTCTAGGAGATGAGGGATGCATCTCATACAGAAGCATGGACACTCAGCGACCAAAGATGAGAAGGCAGTATACTTGGGTAAAGAGTCAAGCCTGCATGGTAGTGGACATATGTAAAGAGGCTTTTCTCGGGCCAGAGGGTTAGCTCAGTGGTTCCGGCGCCTGCCTCGCAAGCGCAAGGTCCTGAGTTCAATCCCCGGAAACCACATACAATGCTGGGCGTGGAGACTCACGCCCACCAGCAATCAACACCGCATACCACAATGCCGGGTGTGGGGGCTCACACCTGTAATCCCAGCACTCGGGAGGCAGGGACAGGAGGATTGCTGAGTTCGCGGCGGCTTGCCTGGGCACCATAGTGAGCTCAGGGCCAGCCTGAA
>PVIC010057591.1:0-10626 GCA_004025085.1 Thryonomys swinderianus
AAAAAAAAAAAAACAGCTGAAGCTCTTGCCCATATCCATTTATCAAGGCTGGTAAAACAAGCTATTCCTGTATAGAGCTCATCCACTACTTTGGACATACTCAGCAGAAAAATGTTTGCCTTTTCTCTTGTCTGCGTTTGTTCTTTTATCTTCATTGACTTAACAAAAAATAAAATTATTCCACGTATAGAAGAACTTGCGTAGAAATAATAGTGAGCAGGCCGTGCCAAGAACTGGAAACTGAAAAACAAAAATCAACAACAGCAAGGAAATGTAATTTCTAAAAAACACTTAAAATGTAAGTCCTCTGAAAGAAATTCCTGTGCCATCACTGAGAACAGGGACTGAAGAGTCCTGGCTCTGAGCAAGTCAGTGTGAAGAGGTTTGCTATTTGTCTGTCCTTTGACGTTTCCTGGGCGTGACTCCGCAGCTTTGGTCAATTTGCATATCTCAGACTCCAGACCAGTGTAAGTTGCAGCATAAATGTGTGAGGATAAAGGGAGCTGCGCTGGGCTAACTGTGCGACCGGTCGGGAGGGTTGGGCAGCCTCTGGGGGCGCCGCGGGGCCGCTTCCGCTCCTTCCCGTACTCACTCCCGTGTATCCCGCCGTGAGGATCCCGAAATTCTGGGGTAGAACTTAAAACTTCAGATTCTCCGTATCATCATTAAATCAACAAAGGTTTAATTGTGTGCGAGGCAGAATTCCTGTGTGGAATTGGTAATCAAGTTGATAAAAAGAATCAGGAAGGTCTGGGAAATAGGAAATGAGTAGATTGAAGAGTGAAGCTGAACCTGGGACAGGACGCCTCAGCCTTTCCGCAGACTGGGAAGACTCCGGCAGGGGAGCTCTCCTGGGTGCGGGGACCCCAGGGCGGAGCCGGGAGTCAGTGGAGCCGTCTCCTCAGAGGTCCTGTGCTCACTCGTGGGCCTCAGTTTTAGAGTCGTGCTTCAGAGCCTGGATGTCATCAAGCTGCATTAAGCTTAGGGACTTAGTAGAAGCCACTTGATGGCTTCTGGACATTATTTAGCTCACTCTTGGGTGAGAAAGTGACCAGCCAGGCAATGATCTTTACACTGATCTCATTCACTGGACACCCTTCTACACTCACGTGAAATGTATGGAGAATATTTAGCATGCTATTGTGTGTGTGTGTGTGTGTGTGTGTGTTCTGTGATCCATGTAAACAAGGGCAGTTTTGGGGACTGAAACCCCAGATACTGTCATGACTAAATCACATTAGAAGACACTCCAGTCTTATGCGTTGCTGCAGACTTGATTGCTTGTTTCCTGAAAAGGGAACCCCCCCCCCACCAAAATCTATCAGTGAGAGTAAGTAACTTGCTTAAAATTCCTTTAACTGGGATCTAGAGATTTAGCTCAGTGGTTCCGGCACCTGCCTAGCAAGCGCAAGGTCCCTGGTTCGATACCTGCAACCACATACAACGGTGGGGCCAAACCTTTCTCCAGGTGCTTCCACTTCTCTCTAGCTTGTTTCTCTCTCTCCCCCTCCCTCCCTCCCCTGGCAGATGAATAGTTACAGTGGCCCTTTAAGAAGCCACAGCCACGCAGTGATGCAGACCAATCATACGTCGCTAAATGCTACTTCCGCCCTTGTGCCCAGTCACACCCCGCCGTGAGCACTGCTCGCTCCGCCCTCTTGTCCAACTGCATCTCAAGCCACCCTATATAAATGCCTGTAACTTCCATAATAAATGGGAAGCTTCACCGAGATGGAGCCTGGGAGTTGTGACTCCCGCATCCCCACTCACCCTCCTGAGATCGTCGGACCACAGAGACGGTACAGTAACTGCCCGACCAGCCGATACAACCATACTGGGTTTGGTGGCTCATGCCCACCAACAGTCAGTACCGCGCACCACAGTGCAAGGCGTGGTGGCTCACGCCTGTCATCCCAGCGCTCGGGAGGCAGCGAGGCAGAGACAGGCTGAGTTCCAGGCTTGCCTGAACTACAGAGCGAGACCCTGTGCAAAAAAAAAAAAAAAAAAAAATCCTTTAGTTGGAAAGTTGGGAGGCTGAAATTTAAAGTCAGGTCAGTGTCTGCCCCCAGTGTTGGTGGGGAGGCCACAAAATGTAAGAGGCATCTACTAGGCGCTGGCAGGTCTAGGGCCACCCGTGAGCTCAGGGCATTGTGGGTCATTCCAAGCTCTCTCGGCACCTATTTGCAGCACATAACTCCCTCTCCAAGCCAGGCATCCACTGATTTGTCTTATTTTTAACCACCTGCCAGAATGCCATTCACACAGAGTCCTACTATGTGTAGCCTTTGGCTTTTATCTCGTCCAGGTACGTGCTTTCGATATTTAGCCATGTGACCTTGGCTAGTGCCTTTTTCTTGCTGGTCAGTGCTTCATTTGGCAGTGGTGATGGCCTTTGGAGTGTTTCCAGTTTTGCTCATTGTAAATAAAGTTTCTATAAATAATGTCCACCTTGTTTTGAATATATGCAGAATTGTTGGGCCATATGTGTATATTTAACTTCGTAAGAAATTACCAAACTGTCTCCAGGAGTCGTAATAAGCATGTAGCACCTACCGCAGCATGTGAGGGCTGTAAATGCCCCTCATGTCCTCTGTATTTTGCATGGTTGATATTTTAAAATTTGGGTTTAAGATGTGAGCCTTTCTAATAGGTATTCCCTGTACCCTTCCCAACTTCTAAAACCTATAAGGTAGGTAGTGGCACATTAACCCAGGGCTCTGAGTGCATAATATAGTTTGAACCAATTCAGCTTTCCAGGAAATTACAAACATTTCTTGCATATTAAGTGAGTAGAATATTCTGTAACATGTTTTTCAAGCTGTTTCACCGTGTTTTCTGGCTTGAAGTTATGTGCAATCTGTTCCTTTCGAGCAGAGCTGGCTTGAGAGCTTTTAATGATGCAAACAGCCACCACAGCACATGTGCCATAGGTTCGCCAGCACCGCTCTGGTATGCAGCAGCTCAGTATTTCTGGATGATTTTGTGTTCCACCGTGAGCACAACTACAACCTGATGACTAGACATTGCTCATATAAAGTTCAGTGTAAATAAGATTTTATACTCACGTATTTGGTCAGGAGCATGAAGTTCATCTCTAAGCCATCTCTTCGATTCCTTGACAACCAACGGGGGGTGGGGGGCGGGGGGGTGTCTGACTCTGCATATGTGCTTGTTACAAATGTACCGGTGAGATCTCAGGTTTTGGATAATTTACTTTTATCCAAGGGCAGATCCAAGTTTGAGAGGCTTATAATTATATTCCACAGTTCACAAAGTACGTTCTCCGTCTCATTTGAGTCACACAAACATCCTAGGAGGCTGTTTTTTTAAGTTTCATTTAACAGTTGAAAACACAAAGTATATGGATTACAGAATTTCAGTGACATTAAAATTCACACGTAGTGATTGAAATGAGTATCACTGGAACTACCTTTTGGAACTAGACCCTGCGTATTTTATCTCACACACCCTGTCCTGGCCTTGTGCTGCTCTGCCCTGCGTTTAATGCTGAAAGCCACAGGCCAAGACCATGTTGAAGGGCAAATGAGGACGAGGAAACTGCCCGCTGCCAACCCTTAAGCTGTCCGTGGAACCACTAGGCCCGTCCTGCGAAGCCTGGCTGCCATGGAGAGGTGGGAGGAAAGGGAGGGGTGCCACACAGGGAGCGGAACAGCACAGAGCCGCCCAGCGTGGGCCAGCCAGAGCCTTTGGGAACCAGCACAAAAACTGGCAGCCTAGCACTCTCAGCACCCAGAAACAAAAGAATCCTGGAAGAGCATAGCTTTTTAAGTGAACGGTCATTGAACGCTGATAGCGACTGGACATAGTGTAGGGTCTAGGGGTAAATCCTGACCCATTCTCTTAAGCTCCGACTCATGGAGGGAACCTATGAATGATGTGTCTTGTTAGGTGAACTTAGGACGATAAAGGGTGCTGTGTGTGTGTGTGGGGGGGGGATATTAGGGTGGTCCAGAGGACAGAGCCAGTTTCTATGTGTGCATGAGCATGTGTGTGTACAGGCCGCACTGTGAATGCGGCGTACTCAAGCGGCCAGTTCTGATGTTAACCTCAGGAACACCCAGATAAAGTTTATTCAGGTGGTGGACTGTCCAGCCTTCCGAGCTGACACAAAATAAATCACAAGGCCGCCTCTTGCGGTCTCATACATATCTTAAAGCATAAAAACTCCAAATAAAGGTCAGCATTCCACCGAACATGATACACATGTATCCTGCGTACACCCCAAAACACATCAACTTCTCCAGAAAAGGAAGTGAAGGATTTGAAATGTTGATTCTCCTTGATAGCCCCCATATTTTAAATACTATGATATAGTACATTTTAGGTCACAGGGTAGAGGAATAGGAGAAGGAAAAAAGGAATCTTACCTGTAGGGAGAGATACAAATTGAGCTTGACTTCCCCAGAACTTATGTCAGAATCCTAACCCCCCCTCCGCTGTGGTGGGGCCCTTGGGAGATAATTAGGTCTGAAGCTGAGTCTGTGCGCATAAAGTCAGTACCTTTATTTTATTTTATTTTTTTTTAAAGAAAGAGGCATAGAGAGCTGTCAACTTTTTCTGTTATGGGAAGATAAGTCAGCTTGTACTCTGGAAGAACCGCATCAGAATCAGGCTGTGCTAACACCCTGACCTTGGAATTCAAGTCTCCAGTCGGTAGAAATAAATTTCTGTTGTTGATAAGCCACCCAGTTGACGGTCCTTTTTGTTAGAGTGCTTTAACTGTAACTGGCGCACATGCACGCACATGTGCACGTTTGTGACAAATCAGGAAACAGACATTTGTCTTGTTTTTCTTTATTGAATTTATTGGTACATTTTAGGAATACATTGTGATCATATTCATCATTGAGAATTTGTACCTGTACATGATTCATCTTGATTCTCCTTTTTCCCATTCCCCTGCCCTCCTTATAAACCCCAATACTCCTCCAAATAAATAAGTTTTGCTTCAATTTTTTTTTTCTTTTTGAGACAGGGTCTCGCTTTGTAGTTCAGGCTGGCCCTGAGCTCACTATGGTGCCCAGGCAAGCTGCCGCGCGAACTCAGCAATCCTCCTGACTCTGCCTCCTGAGTGCTGGGATTACAGGCGTGAACCACTACGTCCGGCATTGTGGTATGCGGAGTTGATTGTTGGTGGGCGTGTCTCCACGCCCAGCATTATATGTGGTTACCGGGGATCGAACTCAGGACCTTGCGCTTGCAAGGCAGGCGCCGGAACCACTGAGCTAACCCTCCGGCCCATTGCTTCAATTTTTTTGTTTTTACTGTCAAGTTGTTTTTCCCTTCTTTGCCACCCCCATTTCTTTGTTGTCTTTGAACATTTTCTTTCTATTTCACAGTATCTATTATGCATTCTGGACCTCATTTACACCTTCATTTTCTTACACTCAGGGAATGATGGGGTATTTACACATCTGTGTCTTATTTATTTCACATAAATATGGCCTCAAGGTGAATCCATTTAGCTATAAATGTCAAATTTACCTGTCTTTATGGTTGAGTAATACTCCATTTTACTAAAAAAATCCCACATCTTCTCTATTCAGCCTAGAGCTGATGGGCATTTGGGCTGTTTCCAAAATTTAGCTATCACGAGCTGAGCTGCTATAAACATGGGTGCACATATGTCGATGTAGTATGATACTTTTAATTCTTTCATGTATATACCCAGCATAGAAATAGCAGAGTCAAATGGGGCCTCTAGTCCTAGTGTTTTGAGGAATCTCCATGCTCATCTCCACAGTGGTTGCACCAGTCTACAATCCCACCAACAGTGGAGAAGGCTTCCTTTCTCCCCACATTTGCTCACCAGTGTTTGTTATTGGTTGATATCTTGATAGCAGCCATTCTTTGTGGACTGAGCTAGAATCTCAGTGTTGTTTTCATCTGCATCTCTCAATGACCAGTGATGTTGAACATTTTTTTCATGTATTTCTTTGCTGCTTTTACTTCTTCCTCTGAAAAGTCTCTGTTCACTTCAGATCCCCATCTTTGAATTGGGTCTTTAAATTTATGCAGCTAATATTTTTAAAAAGATCTTCATATAGTAGATAGTTCTTTGTCTGAAGAATAGCTGGTAAATTTTTTTTTCAATATTATCAGTTGTCTTTTCACTCTGTTGGTGGTTTCTCTTGCTGTGCAGAAGTTTTTTAATAAGATGAGATGCTAGTTGTTGATTCTTTCTGCTAATTCCTGTGCTGCTGAGGTTTTTTGCATGAAGTCTTTCCCTATGGCAGTGTCTCCAAAAGTTCTACCTAATCTATCTTCCAGCAGGTTTAGTGTTTCTGTTTTAATGTTTAGGTTTCTAATCCACTTTGATTTTAGGTTAGTGCATGGTGAAAGACATAGATCCAGTTTTAACCTTTGGCAGGTTGAAACCCAATTTTTTCAGCACCATGTTTTAAAGAGGCTATCATTCCTCCATTAAGAGTGTTTGGGTCCTTTGTCAAAGATGAGGTGGCTTAGTATGTCTGGATTTGTTTCTACATCTAGTCTGTTCCACGGATCCGCAGGTCTGTTTCTGTGCCAGTGTTTCTACCGCACTGGCCTTATAGTATAGCTTCAAGTTGGGGATTTGTGATACCCCTCCCATGTCCTTGTAGCCTAGAATTGCTTTTGCTATTCTAATTCTCTTCTGATTCCAGATGAGTTTTTGGATTATTTTCTTCAGTTATGTGAAATATGCTGGTGTGATTCCATTTGGGATTGCATTGAACCTATATAGTAGTTGAGAATATAACCTTTTTTTTTTATTTTTTGAGACAGGGTCTCACTTTGTAGTTCAGGCTGGCTCTGAGCTCATTATGTAGCCCAGGCAAGCCTTGAACTCAGCAATCCTCCTGCCTCTGCCTCCTGAGTGCTGGGATTACAGGCGTGAGCCACCACACCCGGCACTGTGGTATGTGGCAATGATTGCTGGTGGGCATGAGTCTCCACGCCCAGCATTGTATGTGGTTACTGGGGATCGAACTCAGGACCTTGCGCTTGCAAGGCAGGCACCGGAACCACTGAGCTAACCCTCCGGCCTGAGAATATAACCATTTTTGTAATATTGGTTCCAATCCCAGAGCAAGGGATGTCTTTCCACTTTTCTGATATCCTCTCCAGTCTCCCTTTTCAGAGTGCTGTAGTTTTTGGAGTAGAGGTCTTTCACCTTGTTTGTTAGACTGACTCCTAGATATTTCACTTTTTTGGATGCTGTTGTGAAGGAATTGATTCCTTGATTTCTCTTTCAGTGAGTCCATTGTTCATGTATACAAAGGCTATTGATTTTTGAGTGTTGACCTTGTTTCTAGCGAAGCTACTGAAGATGGCAGTTGAAGAAGCAGTCTTTTGGCTGAGTTTTTGGGCTCTTCTATATAGAGTATCACATCATCAGCAAATAATGACAGTTTAACTTTGTTTCCTTTTTTTTCCTCTTGTCTAATTGCTGTGGCTAATATTTCCAGAAGTATATTGAACAGGAGTGGTGATAGTGAACACCCTTGTCTTGTTCCAGATCTTAGCATGAAAGGTGCTTATCTTTATTTCTATACCTGTAATGTGATGATAGCTAGTGTTTATAACCACCACCTTCATTTCTCTTCCTTACCTTCTGACCTCTGTCACTCCAGACTACACCTGCTTGTCATCCCAGGCCTGAGGAGCGTAACGTGGACAGTGCCCGTCTTATCTTCCAGTTCAGTGGAATCATTGTTCCGACTCTTGGTGGAAATTCCTCCTCTTGACATCAAGATCTCTAGGCTAGAAAGCAAAGGCCACTGTATCAGGAGTCAGAGGCTTTAGTAGTGAGTCACTGGGGCCGAGTATGTCGCTCCCATTTCCCACCCTTGAATCTTGGACCTGTGAATCCTGGCTGTCACACAAATAGCCCCATATAGTGCATGGTGAGTCAGAGTGGAAAAGCCCTGTTGAGAACCTTGCCCCAGCTCAGCAAGGTTTTGGCATCTTGAGTTTTCAAAAGGCATTCCACAGTTCTCCTGAACCAGCTACTTCAAGAGGGCAGGGACCACGGTACAGCCACTGAATCCCACGAGCATGATCAGCCCATTACTACACCACTTCCTGTCCTGAACTCCTTGGTCAGAAGCAGTGCTGTGTGGACTATGATGCTGACAAATGGGGCATTCTGTAAACTTACAGATAGTTTTGATAGAAGCATACAGGAAAGGCAAGTCCCTATCCAGGGTTAATATCCTAAGGAGAGCGAAACACTGCCACATCCTTAATGGAAATAGTCCAAAGTAATCAATTTGCCACGAGGTGGCTGGCTGATCGCCCCAGGAAGACTTCTGTTATTGGAGCCTCAGTGTTGGTCTTTGCTCCTGACAAAGCGGATGCTCAGCAATGGCTGACCTTGGATGCTGAGCCCTCGCATAACCTCCGTCACTGCTACCGTGGCCGCTTTGCTCATGAGCCAAATTGGGGGTGACGGTGGCAGCAACAGAAAGAGGCTGACTGGTGCCCGCAGAACGGGTCATCCCTGCTGATCACCCTTCGGTGATGATTCCACTAACTTGCCCATCATAAAAGTCTTCACACAACTCTCAACATTTGTAGACATACCATGATCAACTAGCCAATTCCAGAGTCAAAAATATCTCCGAGTAGTGCTCAGTGCTCCAGATGGTCCAAGTCTATCTGCATTGGATAGCTGAGTTCACCACTTGTTTTCTGCCACTTGAGATCTGATTATTCCCATTGTATTTAGATTTCCCAGCTCACTGGCTGCAATTCCGGTGGGAAGGGCTGAACCACCCAGAGGAGCAGTCAGGGTTCTCCTAGGATGAGGAAAGCTGAGAAGCCCACGATCGTGCCTGCGAACTGGAGTCCAGGGGAACCAGTGGCGTAGTTCAAAGTCTTGGGAGCCAGCACCCAGTCCCAGTGAGTCTCAAAGCCTGACAGCCAGCAGTGCCGAAAGCAGGAGAGGGTCGGTCTGCCCCTGAAGTTGTCAGGCGGAGACGGAGAGTAAGCCTTCCCACGTGCCACCTTTTTTGAAGATTGGATGATGCCCTTTCTCAACGGGAAGAAAACCTTTATTTAATCAAATGCTAATGTTTTCCAGAATCACCCTCACAGATATATCTTGCCATAGTGTTTCTGAGCTGCCTTGGCATTCCATAGCTCGGCGAAGCAAATAAACATTACCATACAGACCCCACCCTTAGGATCCCATTTAATCTTAATACCTCTCTAATTGTCTAACCTGGTCATGATGTGGGGTAGGGCATCGATATATGATTCTGAGCGGTCATATGCAGGCTGTGAGGGAGAAAGGGAAAGAGGTAAAAGGTTCAAGGAGTGAGGTGAAATTTGGGAAGGTCCCCTGAGAGAATGAGAAAAGATGACTGAAGAATAAATCAAATAGACTTTCAGGAAATAAAATGTAGAAATAAGACGGAGTACGTACTTGTGACATGGCAAGAGTTTGTAGATCCCGAACCTGGGTTAGGTCCAGGTGACATGGCAAACAGGTCCTAACTGCGAGCATAAATTGGCATAAAGGCAGCTGGCTTTGGGCTTTGCCCTGTGCGGCTCTGAGGAATTTCGTCTCTGTGCAGAGGGATGACAACACCCAACTTGGTCATGTCTTGTGGGAGAAAAAGGGGTCCCAGGGAGCTATGTTCACTGGCTTGAATACATTATGAACTCTTTTTTTTTTTTTTTTTTTTGCTTTTGAGATAGGGTCTCGCTTTGTAGTTCAGGCTGGCCCTGAGCTCACTACGTAGCCCAGGCAAGCCGCCGCGAACTCAACAATCCTCCTGTCTCTGCCTCCCGAGTGCTGGGATGACAGGCGTGAGCCACCACGTCCGGCATTGTGGTATGCGGTGTTGATTGTTGGGGGCGTGTCTCCACGCCCAGCATTATATGTGGTTACCGGGGATCGAACTCAGGACCTTGCGCTTGCGAGGCACGTGCCAGAACCACTGAGCTAACCCTCCGGCCCTCATTATGAACTCTTGATGGCTTGCTATGCTTTCTGCCGGTTACCAGGTGAAGAGATGGTAAACAAGGGGAAAGTTTTCTTAGCTCGAGCGAGCCCCACATTCCCAGCAGTCTTCAGACACAGGCCAGCCCTCCGCTGGAACGGCGAGCCTGGTGGGGAGGAATGGCCTCTAATGTGAGAAGGAGCGGGCGACGGCCGAGGCGAGGTCCAGAAACCTCCTGAGTGACGGTCACTCGTCACAGCCGTCGAGCCCCAGCCCAGGGGGGTCTGGGGCCTTCGGGACCAGGGCAGGGAATCCCCGGTGAACGAGAGGAAGCACGAACCAGTCACGCTGCGCGTGAGCACTCCCCTGCTAGGGTGCCAGGCTCCTTAGTAACTTGCATAAATACCAGAGAGGTGAAGCCTCCCAGGTACAGTAGGTCCTAGCAGGGGTGGGCGCTAAGGTAGAAGGACCCTCATTCTGAAAAGGATGGCCGTCTTTGGAAGTGTGGGGATAACGTACGAAATTTTGCTTCCAGGACTGGCCAAGCTGCCTTGGACAACTTCTTGCTAGGAATAACTGGAAAATTTAGAGAAAATGCTATTTTAAAAATTGTACTTAAAGGAATTGAAAAGCTAAGGAAATAAAAATTTGTGGCTGAAGTCTGAAAGAAAAAAAG
>PVIC010057592.1:0-10623 GCA_004025085.1 Thryonomys swinderianus
GGGGGAAAATAACTGTTTCCAGCAGATGTCTGAGCACAATGGTGAACTGAAAGCACACGGTACTTAATTACCTGAGAATATAAAATTAGGTAGAAAACATACTTTATCTAAATTAATGTGTGTTTGGTGTGCAGGGCATGTGTGCCTTATAGCAGAAAGTGGAGAAAACCAGCTGCATTTTTCTCTAAGATACAACTCACTGTATAAGAAATACAAATACTGTAGCTACAAGAAGCTCCAAGTTCATGCTGTACCCCAAACCATTAGACCTAAATAAGTCATGTGTGCTATGTGGGAAATTAAGCAAATGCAAGGAGTAATTTTCTCTGAAATAAGGGGCGATTAACAATAAGAATCTGCCATCAGCATTCAAGTTCCAGAAACACCACTGAAAGTAATTTGCAGGTTGGCCAATGATTACATTTTTTCTTGCTCATTTGTACTCGAGAGGATTATTTTTAATTAAAATAATACACAGAGTCCAATTTAGCTTGACACATAACAGATGACAACAAAGGTTTGGTTGAATGTTTATACTAATTTGTTTGGCTGGGTTTACTTTCCCTCTTCCTCACGTTTTTCATAAGATCAACTCAGAAAATTTATTTCTACACTGAGAAAAACAGAAATAGGAAGGTGTTTTGTTTTGGCTTTGTTTATCTAGGATTTATACCTCTGGAGAAATTTATTGTATTCACATAAAGGGGAACAAATCCTGCTTCTTATGCCTAAATCTAGCTTAGGGGTTTTATTTATCTGGAAAATAATGTCAATGGTGCCCCTTGTGGCACAAAGCGTGTACTTTGTTGCTGAGAAATCATGGATTTATTCATCAAACATTTATTGAGTGAGTACTGCATGTCAGCCAGTTTTGTAGGCACTGGGGATGAGTTGGGAGATAAAGTCCCTGTCCTCCTGTCACTCCCCTTCTACTGGGGACACACGGATGGCAAACACTTACGTGCTGGGTGTGCCAGAAGACGGCGAAGAGGGCCGGGAGGAAGCCGAGGGGGACACGGGGGCGGTGGGCGGGGCGGTGGGCGGGGCGGTGGGCGGGGCGCTGAGGCCCTAAATTACCCGTTAAGGACACACTCACTTCCTCTTCCGCTTCCTAGTAGGGTGCGTTTGAAGCTTTATTCCACCTATGGTCAGAATGGACCATGACTTGCTTACAACTGCAAGGGTAAACATTTACTCCACAGAAACACGTGTGCCTACAGGACTCTAAAATCATTTTCAAAAACCAAGTTTTCAGCCGGGCGTGGTGGCGCACGCCTGTCATCCCAGCACTCGGGAGGCAGAGGCAGGCGGATTGCTGAGTTCGAGGCTTGCCCGGACTACACAGTGAGCTCAGAGCCAGCCTGAACTACAAAGCGAGACCCTGTCTCAAAAATAAACAAACAAAAAACCCCCAAGTTTTCACGCGGTCAGACCCCCCGGAGGAGGCCTTGCTGGGCTCCCGGGCTCTGCGTGACCTGAGGGCTCTCCTCGGCCGCTCCTCCCCTTTGTCCCAAACCCACCACCGTGGACACTCGGTCTCTAACTCAAACTCACTGGGTGGCTGCTGTTTCCGTCCTTCCCGCGGGATCCTCCCAGCGGTTCCACCCCGAAGAGCCCCTTCGGGCTGTGAGGATGAACAGCAATAATTTTTATTCTTAGGATTTGCTTCACACTTCAAGCCTCAGGCTCGGTATTTCGGATTCTTTACTTTTCTACATCTTCCCCTTAATCTCTGATCCGCCAGTGGTTCCTCCAACTACAATAACAAGGGACAAAACGAAACTCAAGATTGACTTTAATCTCTGAGAGGCCAAAAGGTGCCCGAGATGCTCACATTTTTCTTCTCAGTTCACGCAAGACGTCGGTATTTCCTGATAAACTGGCCCTAGAGCCCTTGACTGAGCCACTGTAATCACAGTATACTTCTTAAATTACTGTATCACAAAAACTCAGGGTAGCAGACGGAACAGGGAAGAGTTACCCATGTTACGGAGGTGGAAATGAGGCAAATAGGGTCAACCAAGAGAGGGAGCCAGAACTAAAACAGGCTGATGATCCCGGAAGGAAATACAATGAGCCCTTGGATAGCGAAACCCTTGTTCTGTGAGTGTTCTGCAAGGCTAGCAAACAATTCTAATACATTTTAATCTGATAAATGAGCAATGTCTTGCCATGCTGAAAACCCATATGATCACAAACGAGCCAATGGCTCTCTCTCTGCCTCTCGTTGTGGGAGACTGTAGGTGATCTAACAGGAAGAAGTTCTGAAGGAAATCTGTCTCGTCTGTAGAAAAAGAGAAGAAAAAGGTAGAGAATGCCTCACCTCAATAGAGATGAGAGATGTGTTAAATATGGGGAAGAGCATGTAATTTTGTAGAAAATATTACCCAAATAAGCAGTGCAAACAATGACTCACTTTAATGACAATTTGATGCCATCCACCTTTCCAAGAAATCCTCAAAAGAAGGCAAAAGCCGGAGTCATTCGGTGTGAAAAGAAAACGACTAGGCAGCAGTGATTCCATTAGTGACAGTGAAAGTTGTGTTACACAGCCACCCTCCTCTTTCTGGTCTCCCTATACCAGCCACGTAGCTGTTCAAAGGCTAGTGCAGATTAATTTGTCTGCTTTTCTTGATACTTTGTATTTTCTTTATTATTTTATATTATACAAGACAATTTTAATCATATTTATATGCATCTTTTTGGGTTGTAGAGCAAACCATCTCAGTTTACATGAATTCTTAATGGGAAATTTGTTTTGATGTGCAAGTGCTTTGGATTACAAGCATGTTTCTAGAACAAATCATGCTCACAAATCAATGTTTTACCCTACATGGCTGCAAAGCAAGCCATCAAACCCCAGAGATCATACTTTTTGGTTTGTACTTGTTTTCTTTCAAAATTTGTTAGTTTGTAATTTATTCTTTTCCTTCTAGACTTGTTATTTTGTAATTTATGAACTGATTTCTTAAATCATCACAGAAACACCTATAGGTAATTAGCACTAAACCCTCGTTAGTGCATAACAGTTATAACTTCCTGTTCCACAAACCTCCTCACCTGCCACTGCACCATAATCTTTACTTTCCACTCGTAATATGCCGTTTTGCATGGAGAAACCATAATTTGTTTCCTCAAAGTAGAAGTGGGCTCCTGATTATATTCCCGAATGCCAATGTTTCTGAAGCTATAGTCCACAAATCTCAGTCCTCTTCAGGAAAAATGCCTTCATTGATCTTCATGGGTGAAAAATGTTTGAGTCAAAAAATTATTACTGACATTATAGAATTTCTCATGGCATACCTTATACTAACATGCACAGTTTTCTCCCAGAGGGATAAGTCCATGCAGATTTTTTTGGTCAATAAAACACTTTTTCTAGCATAATACCAATCCACATCATGTGAGGCATTCATGACCAAGGAAATCTGTTGGTGAGATCTCATCTGGACCCATCAACAAGAATCGCCACTTCCCGACTCAAGAGTTCTCACCTCAGTTTAATAAGGGCAACAGCTCATATACACAGCCTTTACTCTGTCCCCTCAAGGATCAAATAGATGTAAATGTAGGAGCAGTGAGTTGGTGGTCTGAATCTACTACCAGGACAGATAAGATATTCCCAACAAAATGCCTACTCAAAGGAATTAATTAATTAATCTCAAAATATATTCCTCAATATGTACTCAGTAGATAAGAAATCAATATATAAGAAGGCCAGAAGGTAAACCAGTGGCCAGCAGGGTTTTCTGTAAATATTTATGAGTGATACAGAGAAAACAGATGCAACTCCCAAACCTGCTAGATATCTGCAGCTTGAGTTCATGTTCTCTAAAATGGAAAAATGAATGCTAGGAACAGTGGAGGTTCAAAGTAGGAAAAGCTTATTGAGAGAAAGATAACTTCTACCTAGCAGAGATGGAAGAAGGACTCCAAAGTGATTCACCCACATATCCTGCTTGTCACAAGTCTTTTGTGGAGCAAACCCTTGAGGTGAGGCGTTTAAGTGGGACAAACTATAGTTAACGAGAAAGATGGTAGGAACAGATGCTTAGGTAATACTTATCCCATGAGAGATCATAAGATGGACAAAATTGTGATCAACTGTTAAGATGACCGCAAGCACAATCAGTTAAGTAATATTGATTAAATGGGAATCTTATGGAAACCAAGTTACATAAAAAGTGCACAAGGATTTTCAGTCAGGGATCTTTCCTGGAAGAGATGGGCTAAGACCTTGGCCCACCATCCAGCTGATTGATACCTATTTAATAATGTCAACCACAGGCCAGGGGTTTAGTTTTGTGGTTCTGGTGTCTGCCTGGCAAGTGAAAGGTCCTGAGTTTGATCCCCGGTACCACACAACACAATGCTAGGCATGATTGCATGATTGCTCTCGCCTGTAATCCCAGCACTCGGGAGGCAGAGGCAGGAGGATTGCTGAGTTCTGGACTTGCCTGGGCTACATAGTGAGCTCAGGGCCAGCCTGAACTACAAAGTGAGACCCTGTAAAAAAAAAAAAATCACCCACTGATATTTATTCTGTGTGGGTGTGGTAGTTTCTCTCCTTTAATCTTCTTGCCCTTCAGTCATGGGTGACTGTTCTCCCTGTTGGATCCCTGAGGGCCAGCCCTGTCTAACTGCCTAATTAACTTACCTATCTACAATATGAGCTCATTAGTGATTATAATGTTTCACTTGTTAATTTCAAGGAAGGTCTCAATGGAAGTAGAAAATTTAAAATCTATAAATAAACTGGGAGAGCCAAGAGCTACCCCAGAATTTTGAGCATAAAAGAAAAATGTCTTCCTGCAGAGGAAAGTATCAAAATAAATTGCCTGTTTGAACTCTGGGCCAGTTAGTGAGATAAAAATATATGTCCTAAGAATTCATGTACAATGCTGCGCCTCCTGTGGAGTTGCTGTCTATGTTTATTTTACCCTTGTTTTTTTGAGAAACGTCAGAGGTAGAAACTCAATGTTCTCAGATTTCCAGCAGTTGTCTATATATGGTGGAAAGCAAGTACAAATTCTTTCAGAAAACAGTCAAGAATTCACTAATAACTTTCCAAGTGGAAGTGCGATTTACATTCAGAAACCATAAAACAGATGAGGACAGAGGAGCCGAGAGTGAAGACCAGCAAAAACAGCACTCAGGGAGGGCAAGTACTTCCGATGCTGGATCCAGACACAAAATTCAAAATGAATTTTGAATTTTCTTGAAAACATAATAAGTGAAGCTGAAGTTACGTTTAGAGAATAAGCAACAGTGAAAATAAAACTGCTATAATGGAAAAATATAATTGAATTTTTAACCTTGGTAGACAGATTAAACACTCTCAAGAAAGGAAGCGGAAAAATAGGTGGGTAATGTTTTCAATGTGCCGAGAGAAATTAAGGTTAACTTAGAATCAGGTACTGTGTTAAACCTCCATCAAGAGTAAATGAGAAATAGTTATTTTTTAAAAAATAATTCTCAACTGAAGACATTTTGTAAAGACCAAGGACGTACTTTAAGCCGGTAAACCTGGATGGAAGGTCTGTAGTGAATAAATAGTGGGTAAACTCAATAGCATAAATTTAGGCCCAACTTAGAAAACACGGATTGTGGGATAACAGAAATGCTATGGGCATGGCGGGTTACTAGAGTCTAGGAGTTTAAGAGCAGCCTGAGCAACACAGCAGGACCCTGTCTCAAAACAATCACAACAAAAGAATCCCAGAAGGATAGATATAGCAGTGCCTACTTCGGGAGTTGGGGAAGGAAGGTATAATGAAATGGTGAACAGCCTAGATGTTGTGCATTAACATGGAAAGGGGGTTGTCCATTCCCAGCCCCCTTCCCAGTTCTCTGCTGAAGCTTACTGGTTGTTTGCCCCTTTTTGGAAACTCATCCGTGTGTACCCTTGGTCAGTTATCCAACTTGTTTTTCTGAGTTCCACAATACCCACTTCTCACTTTCCCCATTGTCTGACTGAAAACCAGCTGGGTTAGGGTTAATTCTATTCAAATCAATTAGTATAAGCCAAGTAGGGAAGCCCTCCCCCTTCAGTGATGGGTGTAACTAATAGAGATTTAAACCAAAGATTATCTTCTAATGAGTCTTTTGTGTTCAGGGAAAACTGAATTATAGTCATCTGAGACAGTACAATAGCCGCCCCCCCCCCCCTTCTAAGACTTCATTTTCTGGGGTTTCATTTACATTTACATATAGTCAACAAATGTACAAAATTTTAATTAGAAATTCCACAAGTAAGCAATTCACATATTTTAAATGATGGGGTGAAATCTATACCTTCTTACTCAGTGGTGCCCAAGAAAGGAATACCTTGGCCTAGTTTATCCATACTGTGTATTCTACTCACTCATTAAGCGCTTGTAGCTCCTCAGGTCATAAGGCAACTACTGTAGCATTGGCTTTTGTTCGAGCAATTTTTATTTTAAATAACAACAGCCCCAAAATACAATAGTGATCTCCAACCAAGACATACTATTAAGAAGCCTTAAAGTGCTTCCTTTAAGTGAAGAACTGAAGGTTCTCAATTTAATACAGAAAAAAGTTAGTTTTACACGGTGACTGGTAAATTATATGATAATCTATATGTGAATGTGGGAGTTGGGAACAAAGAAAATTTTGCTAGATTTACTGTCATACCTTGAACAGCAAAAGTCATGGACTGAGGGATGAGATTTGGACAAGAAGTCATAAGAGTACAGGTCCTCCTAGAAATCATCTGAAGCCGTGAACAAAGCCAACTTCAGGGTTACAAGCTGTGGGGAAGAGAAAAGCAGCGGCACCTTTATAAGCTAAGCTGAAATTCTTACTGTCAGTTCAGTTTGCATCGGGGATTTTGTTTTTGTTCTTATATATGATGTTAAAAATTAAAACAGAATTTTTCCTTCCTGTTTTGGATATTATTGTTTTATTTTTTGGGGAACTGAGTCTGGATACTTTGTGGCAAGTCGGTTTATGTGTGCAAATATATTTTTAAAGTTTACCATTTGACTTAATTTTTTGACTTTTTTAACATATCCCCCCACACACATATAAAAAGTCAGATCCAGGATTTGTAGACCACAAAATAATTCAATTTTAAGGATGCTCTTAAAAGAAACATATAAAGACAAAAGCACTTTTAAAGGTGAAAGAAAATTTTTGAATGAAAACAAGAAATCACAACTACAAATATAAAACAAATGTAACTATCACAAACCTGGAATGGTATCTCCATATAGTAAAGATTTTTGTAACAGTTTCTATAAAGAGGATATAAAGATAATTTAGTCTTTTCTATCGTTTAGCTGGCTGAGATTTATATTTCATCACTGAGATTTTACTCACAGGTAATTTCAGCCATAAACTTTAGCTCCACAAGCTCAGGAATTCGGAGGCATTGTAGGTGACTCAGAAGCCAAGGGGGAAAAGTGTGTGTTTATACCTGTGTATGGTGCACTATTAAATATGTTTCTAATGACAGTGAACTATGTGGCTGGGCATTAGTAAAAATAAAATCCTCTGTAAATCTCATGTGTCTGATATGTAGAAGATAAATTCTCCTCCATATTTCCTGCATGCCAGCTCCAGCTCCATAATTTCACTGATGTTTTGTTTCTGGCCACAAAAGTTCCTGTAAATCTCCTGAACACATGTTGAGTCACCCACTTGAGTTACACTTTATCCTTCACTACATTAGCCCAGTTCAAAATAAATGGCCCTGGCCGGGCGTGGTGGCTCATGTCTATAATCCCAGCACTCGGGAGGCAGAGACAGGAGGATTGCTGAGTTCGAGGCTTGCCTGGGCACCATAGTGAGCTCAGGGCCAGCCTGAACTACAGAGCGAGACCCTGTCTCAAAACAAAAACAAAATAAATGGCCCTGACCAATCCGGGGGCTCTTCACATGGGAACAAATGTGGCGGGGACATATGAGCGGAAAGGGAGGGTGACATGGAGGGGTCTGGCCGGAAAGGGTCACATAGTGACTGTCTCAGTGTTTGGGACTGTGAGGACTCTGGGACAGCCATTCGACTTTGTCTGTGTAGCTTCCCCAGGTATCGGAAAAGGAATGAATGTGCTTGTGTTCTTATAAAATTTTATTTGTACAGATAGTGGACTGGGCTTGACCACTCCTGAGTGTAACCAACTGAAGGGAAAGAACATGACAGTGTGCATGTATTTCACATGAGTATCTGACAATACGAGATTACACAGGGGACCTTGTGGCTCTTGAAAGAGTACCAGTCAGGAGACTGATAAAAGGATCAAGATGTGATACATATATGTATCAATTCTTTATAAGGAATGTACTTATCATTCATTGCAAACACATATTAGTAAAAAGATACACAAACTTACACATGCTAAGCATTTAAGTAAATCCTTTTCTGAATACAAATCTTTGCCTTTCTTGTTCTTTATAATTTACACTTTCAATGAATTGTTTAAAATATTCCCGAACAAAGGGAAATAAAGTTTTATACTTTTTCCTCCAAAAAGTTTAGAAGATTTATTATACTTTTGAGTTTATATCTTTAATCCGTGTGGAATTTATTGTTTTCAACAGTGTAATGAAAGGATCTATTTTTTAAGAACATCTTAAATTTTCCTGAAATGTTTATTGAATAATTTATCTCCCTGCTGATTTTTAAGTGCCATTTCTATCATAATGTTGAATATTGAACTATGGTTCTTTTTTTTTTACCTTTATTAAGATCTCTTAATTTCTTCAGTAAACACAATATTTTCTCCATAACAAGTAAAGACCTAATACATTTTCATTAAGTTACTTTCAACATACTTTATCATTCTTGTAGCTTCACTAAATGGAATCCTTTTTTGTTGCTACAGTTTGGAACAGTTCTTGCAGGAGTAATGGAGAGGTCGCATAGTTTATATATTAACTATGTATCAGGATGTATTATAACTCAAATATCCTGTCAGCTGATAGGAAGTTTCAGGGTACATGATGGTACTGTCAGTAATAAATTTTAATTTTACTTTGGTGGGTCTTTAATATTGTTATTTGTTTTGGTAGCAGGATCATGCTATTGTATAAGATGAGTTGGGTACAAATCTATCTTTTTGGGTCTTCTGGAACAATTGTAAAAAACTTCAGTTCATTGATAGCACTATGCAGGAGGCATCATAAACTATGAATGTCACTCCTCGAATGGAAGACCTTTGAGAACCACTTAAACTAATTTAAAAAATTAAATTATCTTTATGGTATCTTTTTATTCTTCTTGGATCACTAATTTAAAAAATTAAATTAGTGATCCAAGAAGAATAAAAAGATAATACCAAATATTAAGCGACAAGCCTTGTATTTGTATATAGTGCCAGTAAGCCTCCCTTATCCATGCCTTCATTGTCCTAATGTTTATTTTTGTTCTTTTCTTTCTTGGAATAGAATATTTTCCAAAAGTTGCCTTATTAGTCTGTATTAGTGTAAAAACCCTTCTCACAGCCCTTTCTCATTCATTCTTCATTTATTCAAAAATGTACAACACAACACAGTTCCTCCTAAGAATCGCTCTGTTCTACAAATTTTAACATGCATTGCATGCTTAATACTCACTTTTATTTACATGTGCATTTTCATTTTCTGTTTACTCTTAGTTCTTTAGTCATACAAGATAGAACTTTGCATGTTTAAAGTATGACAACCTATCTATGCTATATTGCAAGGATGATATCCAACTACATTTCGTTAGTCATTTCCACTGCTTGGTTTTCCGACACCAAAGGTTTGCATTTTGTGGACTTTCCCTTTTTCTTGAAATAAGTGTTAAAGTTTTAGAATGTCCCACGTGTAAGAGGGTGGTCAGTCCTCTGTCCAGAAAGGGGACAGCAAGGGCTAAAGAAAGATAGTAGATACGTCATTGTGATGTAATTCTTTCATGTCTGACCCCAGCAAGGGAACAGCAGAGTCAAATGGGACTTCTAATCCTAGTTGTGTTTTGGTTTTGTTTTGAGACACAGTCTCACTTTGTAGTCCAGGCTGGCCCTGAGCTCACTGAGGGTAGCCTCAAACTCAACAGTCTTCCTGCCTCTGTCTCCCAAGTGCTGGGATGACAGGTGTGAGCCACATGCCTGGTACTGTGGTGTGTGGTACTGATTGCTGGTGAGTGTGAGTCATCGCACCTGGTATTGTTGCATGTGGTTACCAGAGATCGAACCAGGGACCTTGTGCTTGCTAGGCAGGTGCTGGAACCACTGAGCTAAATCTCCATCCCCCTAATCCTAGTTTTTTCAAGAATCTCCACACTGCTCTCCATAGTGATTGAACCAGTCTACATTCCCACTAAGAGTGGGGAAAGGTTCCTTTTCACACAGACATATGTGCACCCATGTTTACAGCAGCTTAGTTTGTGAAAGCTAAATCTTGGAAACAACCCAAATGCCCATAAAATCTATATTGGGTAAAGAAGATGTTGATTTTATTTTTTATAAAATGAAGTATTACTCTGCCATAAAAATGATAATTTGGAGTCATTTATACTCAAATGGACGTACCTTAAGGATATACTCATAAGGGAAATAAATAGGTCACAGAGGTATAAATATCCTTTCTTTGCTATGAGAAACTGAAAATACAACTGAGTTCTAGAATTCTTGACAGATA
>PVIC010057593.1:0-10620 GCA_004025085.1 Thryonomys swinderianus
ACTTTGCCAGTACCATGCAGTTTTTATCACAGTGGCTTTATAGTAGAGTTTTAAATTGGGGATTGTAATACCCCCTGCCATGTCGTGGTTGCTTAGAATTGCTTTTGCTATTCTAGGTTTCTTGTGGTTCCAGATGAATTTTTGTATTATTTTCTTTAGCTCTGTGAAGTATACCATTGGAATTTCAATTGGAATTGCACTGAATCTGTAAAGTAATTGTGGGAGTATAGCCATTTTGACGATGTTGGTTCTCCTGACCCAGGAACAAGGGATGTCTTTCCACTTTCTGATTTCCTTTTCTATCTCATTTTTCAGAGACCTATAGTTTTCAGAGTAGAGGTCTGTCACTTCCTTTGTTAGGTTGATTCCTAGATATTTCATTTTTCTGGGTGCTACTGTGAAAGGGATTGACTCCACAATTTCTCTTTCAGCGAGTCTGTTGTTTGTGTAGACAAAGGCTGTCGATTTTTGAGCACTGACCCTGTATCCAGCAACACTACCAAATTTGGTAATTAAGTCTAGTAGTCTTTTGGTTGAGTTTTTAGGACCCTCTAAATAGAGTATCATATCATCAGCAAATAATGACAGTTTAACTTCTTCCTTTCCTATCTTTATTCCTTTTATATCTCTGTCCTGCCTGATTGCTAAGGCTGTTTCCAGCACTATATTGAACAAGAGTGGTGACAACGGGCATCCTTGTGTCGTTCCTCATCTTAGTGTAAAAGGTTTCAGTTTTTGCCTGTTAAATATGATGCTGGCTGTTGGTTTCTCATAAATACCTTGTATTAAATTGAGATAAAGTCCATCGATTCCGATTCTCTGTAGGGTTTTGATTATAAATGGGTGTTGGATTTTGTCAAATGCTTTTTCTGCATTTAATTTTGAGACAAGGTCTTATTTAATGGCTAAATTGCCCAGATTGGGCTCAAATATTCAATCTTTTTGCCTCAGCCTCTCAGAAAACTGAGATGACTGTGTATCATCTTTACCAGTTTCTGGCTAAACTTTTTAAATATTGGGATAAGTGACTTTTGAATGTGCACAGAGGCATTTAATAAAGGTCGAGCTGCAATTTCACTCATTTTTTTGTTTAGTTAGCATGTAAAAAATAAGGTTATAACACAAAAATTATAATAGGCTAGAAGATGTTTTTAAGTAACATTTAAGTTTTCCTAATATTTTTCTTTCTTCCTCTGTTTATAATTCAATAAATTATCTGTGTAATTAAAATGTTTGCCGCTTACATATATCTTATGTCAATAACTTCATTTTCAAAATTTCATTTTACAGAAGTATCCATTCACAAATTATAAGGAACAGAAAAATTTTCACAAGAGATAATTTGAACTTACACAAGTTGGTAAATTACAGCCTGCCAGGTATTTCATTAAATCAAGTTTGATTAGAATACAGTTGTATCCACTTTTCTGTCTACTGCATATGACTATCTTCACTCTTCAGCAGCAATGATGAATAGTTTGGCAAAGATCATATGGCATTGAATACACACAAATTTATTATCTTCTACTTCACATACTCATGAAATAAACTCTGGATAGCTAATCATAGCCCCTGGAGATAATTTATCTCCTTCAATCATTCAATAAGCTAAGACAGCACTGGAAATGAAGACCTTTAATATTTGTTATATGTTTAAACATTCTGACCTTCAGAAAGAAGGTAAGATAAAATGAAGTTTGGTTGCCTAAACAGCCATGCAGCTGACCAGAGCATTGTTCACTTTCTCCCACTGTGTCTTGAGCACCTTTGGGGGCCCTTCCCCAGGTCTGTTCTCAAGATGTTAACATGCAAAAATACAATTTCCCAAAACATTAAAGATTAATGGCCCAGTGCCAGGCGTGGTGGCTCACGCCTGTAATCCCAGCACTCGGGAGGCAGAGACAGGAAGATTGCTGAGTTCGAGGCTTGCCTGGGCTACAAAGTGAGCTCAGGGCCAGCTGGAACTACAAAGCGAGACCCTGTCTCAAAGAAAAAAAAAATTGAAAGATTAATGGCCCAAAGCAGCCAGACAGTGTTGAAAAGTTCATCAACTGCATAGACCCCTTGTTTAAAGAGGCCCAACATCCACAGAGTCCTGCAGCAGATAGCAAAGGCCTAAAACACATGCTGGAGGTCTGCCAGAACTACATACAGAAAAAACACACACCTTTGTGAACACCTGTGGCTTCCAAATTAACCACATCTTGGAGAGGACTTTGAGTTGCTACTCTAAGGTCTGGCTCTCCCCTGGCTCCAGAGGTTTGAGATGTCTCTCCATTGTCACTGACCTTCCACCTCTTCACCAAGACTGCAGTTGTGACAAACACACATGTGCTCCTTCTTACTTTCAGCCCCTACCCCACAATCAGGTCCTCACAGAAGTTTTCAGGCCTTCGTACAACTAGACAGATGGAAGTGGCAAATGGTCATTTACAGAATAGCTAAAAGAAGAGAATGACAGTTAGGTATGACACATTTCTTCTAACAACCAATTTTCTCACTGCTGTTCACCTCAATTCTGGCTCTGAGCAAATGGAATGAGTTTTCCAGTGGGAGTTACTGGAGTCAGGGTCACAGAGGCCTACCTGAGAGCGGCTGTTCTGGTGCACTCACTCCTGTCCCTGACTCCCGACAGATCTCAAGCTCTACATGAGAGTCCAGGGGCCCATCTTTTAGTCTGAATTGGCATTATACCACTCAATAAGGTACTAAGTCTGTAACTGATCGTCAGGATCTTTGCCAAAGTTATAAATGAAGAGCTGATGATTTGCAGCAAAAAAGGGTGAATTTTATATATGTTCAGAGACTACCTTTAATAAGGAATAAAAGTACATAAACCCTCTACAATGGTCTCTGTATTTTGGTATCCTACCATTCAATCTAATTTTGATTTTAAAAGAATCAAACTGTACTTTGGTCCAGACAAAAAAAGAAACAGTAAGTCTGGAAGACTCAAAAGGATCCAGACAATAACAATAACAATAATATGATGGGCTGGAGAATTAGCTCAATGGTTCCGGTGCCTGCCTCTGCCTCGCAAGCGCAAAATCCTGAGTTGATCCCAGTAACCACATACAATGCTGGGTGTGGTGACTCACGCCCACCAGCAGTCAACACCACATACCACAGTGCCAGGTGTGGTGGCTCACTCCTGTAATCCAGCACTCAGGAAGCAGAGGCAGGAGGATTGCTGAGTTCAAGGATTGCCTGGGCTACATAGTAAGCTCAGGGCCAGCCTAAACTACAAAGCAAGACCCTGTCTCAAAAAAATAATAATAATAATATGAGCATATGTGTGTATATGTATAGCATAGCAGAAAAAGAAATGACCTCATCGGTTATTTTTATTTAACTATACTTTCGACACTTTTTTTTTTCATTGCAAAGCATTAGTTTGTACATTTAGGCATATATAGTGATAACACTCATAGGTAGGAGAAATACTTTCAAAACTTGATACCCTATATAAATATCAAGAAGCAACAATCAAAACAGTACAAAAGATACACTGGATTTTACTTGCTACCTGGAATATAATCTACAATAATACAGTATTAATTACAATTATCAAACCTCAGTTTTCATAGCTCAGTTATTTTAAAATAAAATTATTCTAAAATGTTATCCCCAGAGTAGGTCTTTTGTGAAACAGAAATGCAAAGCCTGTAAAATGGAAGGATATCCTGTTATTCTGAGAACAATGCTTCACTATTACACACCTCTTGAATAATTTCCTATCATTTTTGAATTCCATCACAGTATAGATCATATATATATAATGAATACAAATTGAAAGTTGAAGACAAATCTAAGTTGGAACTTGTTTTTAATTTTCAACTTTAGAACAATGACGATAGAATTTTTTTTTTTTTCTTTTGAGACAGGGTCTCGCTATGTAGTTCAGGCTGGCCCTGAGCTCACTATGTAGCCCAGGCAAGCCTTGAACTCAGCAATCCTCCTGTCTCTGCCTCCCAAGTGCTGGGATGACAGGCGTGAGCCACCACGCCTGGCACTTTGGTATGTGGTATTGATGGCTGGTGGGCGTGAGTCACCACACCCAGCATTGTATGTGGTTACCGGGATTGAACTCAGGACCTTGCCCTTGCGAGGCAGGCGCCGGAACCACTGAGCTAAATCTCTGGCCCCGACAATAGAATATTTTGAGCATTGATATCAGAGTTAATCTGTGAAAAAGTACCAGAAATTATGATATATAGTCCCTGGCCACAAACAGTTCATAATGTAGTTGAGGTCTTCTAAGTAGTTAAAAACAAAGCAATATTTGTAATCTCTAAAAACACTGAGAAATTTATCCTCAAAGCTCTTATCAGTGATCATATTGTAAATTATGGCATTACAAAATGTAGGAAAGAAATTCTATTATTATATAAAATGCTCAAGAAATTTACCTAAAATAATTTCGAGCCTTTTTTTTTGGAACCAGGGTCTCTCTTTGTATTTCAGGCTGGCCCTGAGCTCAATATGTAACCCAGGCAAGCCTCGAATTCAGCAATCCTCCTGTGTCTGCCTCCCAAGTGCTGGGATTACAGGCATGAGCCTCCATGCCCAGCATTGTGGGGTGTGGTACTGATTTCTGGTGGGCATGAGTCACCAAACTCAATATTATATCATTGTATGTTGTTACGAGAATGGAACCAGGGAACTTGCACTTGCTAGGCAGATGGAGGAACCACCGAACTAAATCTCTGGCCCTCCAAGCCATCTTTTTTATTTCCATCTACGTCCTTTGGTATTAGGGAAGAAACCCATGGCCTCATATAAATATGTGCTCTACTACTCAGGTAAACTCTTAGCAAAGCACCTTTTTAAAAAAGAGAGTTCAACCAAGAGAAACAAATAAATCTGAGGTCTTTCACCTCCTTTATTACATTGATTCCTAGATATTTCATTGTTTTGGATGCTATTATATAAAAGCGATTGACTGCCCAATTTTTCTCTCAGTAAGTCTGTTGTTTGTGTATAAAAAGACTATTGACTTTTGAGTATTGACCTTGGATCTAGTTACACTGCTAAATTTGCTGATTATCTCTAACAGTCTTTTGGTTGACTTTTTAGGATCTTCTATATAGAGTATTATGTCATCAGCAAATAATGACAATTAACTTCTTCCTTTCCTATCTTTATTCCTTTTGTTTTTTTCTTTTTCTTGTTTCATTGCTAAGGCTAATGTTTCCAGCACTATACTGAACGGGAGTGGTGACAGTGGACATCTTTGTTTTGTTACTGATCTTAGTGTGAAAGGTTTCAGTTTTTGACCATTTAGAGTGATGCTGGCTCTTGGTTTCTCATAAACAGCTTTTATGAGTTTGAGATAAAGTTCATCTATTCCAATTTTCTGTAGGGTTTTGATCATGTATAGGTGTTGGATTTTGTCGAATGCTTTTTCTGCATCTATTGAGATGACCATAAAATTTTTGGCCTTGAGACTGTTAATATAGTACATTACATTGATTATGTATGTTGAACCATCCTTGCATCCCAGGGATGAATGGCTCTCAAAAGTAAACAGTAACAAATGCTAGCAAGGTTGTGGGGAGAAAGGAACCCTTTTCCACTGTTGGTGGGAATGTAGACTGGTACAACCACTATGGAGATCAGTGTGGAGATTTCTCAAAAAACTTAGAGAACGCATTTGACCCTGCTATTCCCCTCCTAGGTATGTACATAAGTGACATATATGCGTCCATGTTCATAGCAGCTCAGTTTGTGATAGTTCAATCTTGGAAACAACCCAAATGCCCATCAAACGGAGACTGGTTAGAGAAGATGTGCTTTTTCTATAAATGGAGTATTACTCTGCCATAAAGAATGATGTTTGAGTCATTTATATTCAAAGGGATGTACTTCAGGACATACTCATAAGTGAAATAAATAGGTGACAGATGTGTAAATATCGTATCTTTTTCTCTGGTATGAGAAACTGAAGATGTAAATGAGCTCCAGAATATATGGTAGATACTGTGAAGTAGAAAATATTCAAAGGGAAATGGGATGTAGGGGTAAGTAACAAGAGGAAAAAAAATATGATGGTAATAAAAAAAGGGAAACAAAGCTTATAGGGTGGGTGAGGGAATGGAAAAATGAGAATTAAATTGTGTCATATGCTGGTACAAATTCTCAATATTGTGTGAGATCATTGTGTGTATATATAATGTACCAATAAAGATTCAAATTTATAAAGTAAATAAGTAAAAAATAAATCTGAGTACTAATGGGAAGGCTTAATAACAGAATTAGATTTAATCTGAAATTAAAACATATTAAAGAGAAAAAACTCAAGAACACCAACTCTGCATAGAAAAAAGAAAGAGGGGGGTAGACCTTTAGAGAGGAGAGTTAAAGGAGCCAGGTATGGCTGAATACACTGTAATCCAAACTACTCAAGACTGAGGTAGGAGGATCATTTGAGTATAGAAGTTCAAGGCCAGCCTGTGAAATAGAAAGTCCTGTCTCAAAAACAAAACAACATAAAAGGCATGGTTGAGGTATTCAGAGGTTAAGCGTCAGATTTCTTCAAGTTAGTCTATAATACATCAAATATAAAATAATGCATGAAAAAAGGCTCAACAGATAGATATGAAATAAAGTGAACATACTAAATGCTAGAATCATTGATAATATTAACTATAATATTATTTCAACTCAGCTGTACATCTGAAAATACTGAAAACAAGAGAACAAAATAAAGTGTACTAGCACTTTAATGTCGTTCAATATGATTATCAGTTGAAGAACTGAGTATAATATATTTGGCAACCAAGAAAATACTTTTATTCATAAGAACAGTTTCAAATTACTTTAATATCAATGCATAAAACCCCAAACCACCTAACAGAAAAAAATCATTAATGTAAAATTACAAGGCAGAAAAGGAGTTGTTCTCATAACTTTGATCTAATCATTCTTTTAGGAGTCAAAGAAAACACAAAAAACACTTAAATAACTAGTGTCCAGTCTTATAGAATCCTCAATCACAAAACTACTCCCAACCTAACAGTGTTCTTTAAAACAAACAAACAAACAAACAAAAAAACCACTTTAGTAGCAAAGAACAGCTGCTCCCTCTCTGAAACCCTGGACACAGACTTAAAAACCTGCAGTGAGGGCCAGAGATTTAGCTCAGTGGTTCCAGTGCCTGCCCAGCAAGTGCAAGGTCCCTGGTAACCACATACAACAGTAATAGGTGCGGTGACTCACACCCACCAGCAATCAGTACTACATTCCACAGTGCCTGGTATGGTGGCTCAAACCTGTAATCCCAGCACTCAGCAATCCTCTTGCCTCTGCCTCCTAGTGCTGAGATTACACGCATGAGCCACCCTGGCACTGTGGTATGTGGTATTGATTGCTGGTGGGCATGAGTCACCACACCTGGCACTGTGGTATGTGGTATTGATTGCTGGTGGGCATGAGTCACCACACCCGGTATTGTTGTATGTGGTTACCGGGATCAAACTCAGGAAGCGAAATCTCCAGCCCACAAAACATATTCTTAACCATCACACTATATACTCTTAATTCCTAACATTCTTATCTGCCAGAAATTCATTTTTAGCAAAGAGATAAAATATCTAATGTGTAAGTGTAGAACTATTGTTGATAAACCCTGATGTTTAAGTGAAACAGGCAAAGAACCAAGCCAAAAGGGCCAAAGGAAGCCTCAGTGCTCAGTAATCCACATCATATAGTCCAGTGATAAGTAACACTGATGTCTCACATTTCTTCCCTGGTCAATCACTACTGTGAAGTATTTTTCTCTGCTTATCATCATGCTGCACTTAATTCAGACTGTGAAATGACTTCACTTTGTCTTGTTCTACACCTATCAGTTTATTCTACTTTATAAACTCTTTGGATGATAAAGAATCAGATTGTATTTAACACCCTGAAAAACTGATTTAACCTGAAAAACTGATTTAAACAAACCATTTGTTCATATCATTTAACAACTCAATGAGTTCTATTGTTTAAGTCAGTAAAAAGAATACTCAAACTAACAATGCTTTGTTAAATGTTCACTAAAATAAGTATTTCTTGAGTCACTGTTTAGATCATCTGTATTAGTTTATGAAGATTAAGTTTGGCTAAATAACAAAGGTAATATTGAATAGAGGAAGAGTTTAATTCTACTAAAATATGTAAAAAATTTTGCTAATACAGTTAAGTATAAGTTTTATTATGTGATTCTTTTTTTTAAGAATCTACAGGAATTTGGTGTGGGAATGTAAAGAGGGGAGGAATAAATATGATTCTGAAAGAAAATAAAAGAGCATGTATATAGGGGGTGGGGAGGTGTGGGTAGGTAGGGATATGGGTAAAAATGAGAATTAACTTGTGTTGTATATTGGCACAAATTCCCCGATGTTATGTGTGATTGTGAGATATATATAAATTGTACCAATAAAGAATTTAAAAAAGAATCTACAGAAATGATTTATATTACAAAAGCTAGCTGTAACTTAATTATTGATAAAATTTTTACATGTGTCTTTAATTACAATGCCCTGGGAACTAAGGCAGGAAGATCTGAAGTTCAAGCCCAGCCTGGGCAATTTAGACTTAGCAAGGCTCAAAATGAAGAGGGAAAAAAAGGTTGAGAGTATAGCTCAATGCAAAGGCCCCAGGTTTAATTCTCAGTGCCACTATAAAGACACCTTTTTTTTTTTTTTTTTTTTTGCTTTTTGGAGACAGGGTCTCGCTTTGTAGTTCAGGCTGGCCCTGAGCTCACTATGGTGCCCAGGCAAGCTGCCGCGAACTCAGCAATCCTCCTGTCTCTGCCTCCCAAGTGCTGGGATGACAGGCGAGAGCCACCACGTCCGGCATTGTGGTATGCGGTGTTGATTGTTGGTGGGCGTGTCTCCACGCCCAGCATATGTGGCTCCCGGGGATCGAACTCAGGTCCTTGCGCTTGTGAGGCAGGCGCTGGAACCACTGAGCTAACCCTCCAGCCCTAAAGACACACTTTTATTTCCTTTTAGCAATACCTCTTTCTCAGCTTGAGAAAAATAGTTCTTTCTCTGAATATCTAAACCAGCACACAAAGAGAGTATCCTTCATTTTTCACGCATCAAATGTTACTAAAGCAATTAAGATATCCCAGATACTTTACTGAAAGACAGAAATAAATCATGAGCAAAATATAATCTTGGATTCCAGGACTCTGTAAGTGGGACAGTACAGTATGAGTGCTACCTCAGAATGTTTCGCAGGCAGTGTAATGATTTCCTCTTTTAAAATAAAAGCATTAGATCTTCGGCTTCTTTCTCAGCCAAAACAAGTCAACTTTGAATTAGAAAGGACAACTGTGTAGGCTAGAGTTACATTGATTTAGAAAATTAAATTTCTGTTCATTAGTCTTTTCCTGTACATCCCAATAAAAGATAGGGTGGTGTTCACCCAATTTGGACGTTACATTTGGAACCAAGGTATTTAAAATATAAGTGATGGTGCTTATTCAAAATTACCTCTGTGTAGCTCATCCAAGAGGCAATCCTCCTCCAGAACTGATTCTTGGATACAAAGAGCAAGATACCTAACTGACAGTTGATTGTGAAAGATATGGCATATATATTAAGAAGGAAGATGGCAGTTTGAAATGCAGAATCTTATTCTGACCCAGGCAGTATTACAAAGGAATGTTCTAATGAGGAGTTTTAAATAGATCTCCATTTCATGAGAAAATGATTTTCCAAGGTAAATCAGTTACCATTTTTTATTGACCTATTACTCCATTAAACTGGGGTTTATTTAAAAGATGTAACCATGAATTTTTTACTTCAAGATGAAAAAGAATATTAGTTAGTAAAGCGAACAAAGGCATCAAAATGAATCCAAAGTATTTTCTTTCAATAAATACAAATGAAAAACCCCCAAATTTGCAGAAACTGCTTGTTCTTTCAGATTATAAAAAGATTTTAAAAAAGACCTAGATTACATGTCCTGCATGTCCTCCTTTACACAGAAATTCCAAAGCTTAAATGATGTGGATTATCAACTAAAATAATTGTGCATACATAACATTTTTATGATCATGTTTATTTATTTATTTATTTATTTATTTTGAGACAAGGTCTCGCTTTGTAGTTCAGGCTGGCCCTGAGCTCACTACGTAATCCAGGCAAACCTCAAACTCAGCAATCCTCTTGTCTCTGCCTCCCCAGTGCTGGGATTACAGGTATGAGCCACCACGCCCGTACTGTGGTATGTGGTATTGATTGCTGGTGGGCGTGAGTCACCACACCCAGCACTGTATGTGCTTACCAGGGATCAAACTCAGGACCTTGTGCTTGCCAAGCAGATGCCAGAACCACTGAGCTAAATCTCCGGCCCTCATGTTTTTATTTTTAAATTTTGTTTGTGTGTTTGTTTGTTTGCTTTTGTTTTTTTTCTTTTTTGCTTTTTGGAGACAGGGTCTCGCTTTGTAGTTCAGGCTGGCCCTGAGCTCACTATGGTGCCCAGGCAAGCTGCCGCGAACTCAGCAATCCTCCTGTCTCTGCCTCCCGAGTGCTGGGATTACAGGCGTGAGCCACCACGCCCAGCATTATATGTGGTAACCGGGGATCGAACTCAGGTCCTTGCGCTTGCAAGGCAGGCACCGGA
>PVIC010057594.1:0-10624 GCA_004025085.1 Thryonomys swinderianus
GGTGTTGATTGTTGGTGGGCGTGTCTCCACTGGGCTCAAATTTTTGATCCTCCTGCCTCAGCTTCCCTGAGTGCTGGGATTACAGGCATGCACCATCACACCTGGCTTCTTCCTTGTCTTTCTAAAGCAGTCACCTCAGTTTTTATGACATAATTCTCTTTAGCTTTCATGTTTTCTTGACTGAGATAAGAGCTAACTAAATTATGTTATTACTGTAACAAGTTCAACTGGCAAAAACAGGTTAGGGATGGGCCGGAGGGTTAGCTCAGTGGTTCCAGCGCCTGCCTCGCAAGCGCAAGGTACTGAGTTCGATCCCTGGTAACCACATATAATGCTGGGTGTGGAGACACGCCCACCAACAATCAACACCGCCGGACGTGGTGGCTCACGCCTGCAATCCCAGCACTTGGGAGGCAGAGACAGGAGGATTGCTGAGTTCGCGGCGGCTTGCCTGGGCACCATAGTGAGCTCAGGGCCAGCCTGAACTACAAAGCGAGACCCTGTCTCCAAAAAGCAAAAAAAAAAAAAAAAAAAAAACAGGTTAGGGAGCACACTGCTGACTGTTGGAACACATAGGCTCCACGGCCAGCAGCAGGGCAGCAAGTGTATGGTGAGGGGCCTGCTGACCACGGTCTCTTAGAGCACAGGAGACTGATGTGCTACCCTAGCTGCTGGTACACACCACACCTGGAGGAGTGAGGTGCTGGTAGATACTGCCCACCCAGCCAGGAGCAGCAGTATGTATTTCAAAGGAAAATTCACTCAGGGGAATAAGTTGAGGTCAGTGGGAGAGGTTCTGCTCTGATCTGATTCTCTACATGAAATAAATTCAAAAAGACCAGGCATGCTGGGCGTGGTGGCGCACTCCTGTAATCCCAGCACTCAGGAAGCTGAGGCAAGAGGATCACCATGAGTTCAAGGCCAGCCTGGGTTACATAGTGAGTTCAAGGCCAGCCTGGGCTACACAGTGAATTCAAATGCAGGCTGCACTACACTGAGTCCCAGTCTGGAAAAGAAGTAGGTAATATTTTTTTTTTTCTTTTTGAGACAGGGTCTCCCGTTGTAGTTCAGGCTGGCCCTGAGCTCACTATGGTGCCCAGGCAAGCCGCCGCGAACTCAGCAATCCTCCTGTCTGCCTCCTGAGTGCTGGGATTACAGGCGTGAGCCACCACGCCCTGCACTGTGGTATGTGTGATTGCTGGTGGGCATGAGTCTACACACCCAGCATTGTATGTGGTAACCGGGGATTGAACTTAGGACCTTGCCCTTGCGAGTCAGACGCCATAACCACTGAGCTAACCCTCCGGCCCAAGTAGGTAATATTTTTAAGAGCCTGCCAGAAGCTGGGTGTGATGGCACACACTTACAATCTCAGCCCTGGGGAGGCTTAGGCAGGAAGACAGCAAATTCAAACTCAGTCTGGTAAGTTCCTGATAGAGACCAGTCTAAGCAAGCTGCAAATTCATAAACTGGCTTTTGATATTGAAGCCAGAGCCTGGGCCAGAGGGTTAGCTCAGTGGTTCCGGTGCCTGCCTCGCAAGCGCAAGGACCTGAGTTCGATCCCCGGTAACCACATATAATGCTGGGTGTGGAGACACGCCCACCAACAATCAACACCACATACCACAATGCTGGACGTGGTGGCTCAGGCCTGTAATCCCAGCACTCAGGAGGCAGAGACAGGAGGATTGCTTAGTTCGCGGCAGCTTGCCTGGGCACCATAGTGAGCTCAGGGCCAGCCTGAACTACAACGGGAGACCCTGTCTCAAAAAGCAAAAAAAAAAAGTCAGAGCCTACCTATTAGCCCACAGTGGTTGCCTGAAGAGCCAGCAGCTGGGTGTGTGGGAAAGGAACAGCTCCCCACACCACTGGTCACAGCACAGATCTCCACGATCTGTGACACTGTGCTGTCTTGAATGACAAGATAATACTGCAGCTAAGTGCAGCATGACTCATACACAAAACTTCTAAAGAAGCAAAAAATAATCTTGTAAAAAACAAATTTCCCATTATTCTGTGGGCTGTTCTTGCTAGGATGTTTTGTTCCCTTGTTGCTAGGACCCTGCTCAGGTCAGTGCTCTCTATTCCACTGCTCCCTGCACCATCCCTTGCCTCTCCAAGGTGCTGTGTTCCATAAATACTGGCAGGGCCGGAGATTTAGCTCAGCGGTTCCTACGCCTGCCTAGCAAGCACAAGGTCCTGAGTTCGATCCCGGTATCCACATTGGGTGTGGTGGCTCACGCCCACCAGCAATCAGTACCACATACCACAGTGCCAGGCGTAGTGGCTCACGCCTGTAATCCCAGCACTCAGGAGGCGGAGACAGGAGGATTGCTGAGTTTGAGGCTTGCCTGGGCTACATAGTGAGCTCAGGGCCAGCCTGAACTATAAAGTGAGACCCTGTCTCAAAAAAAAAAACATACTGGCAGGCTCCAGTTGACTGTCTTAGGGGTATAAAACAGATAAGAGCCGGGTGTGGTGGCTCACGCCTGTAATCCCAGCACTCGGGAGGCAGAGGCAGGAGGATTGCTGAGTTCGAGGCTTGCCTGGGAACCATAGTGAGCTCAGGGCCAGCCTGAACTACAAAGCGAGACCCTGTGTCCAAAAAGAAAAAAAAAAAGGTAAGAGCTCTCAACCTCCCATTTCTGTGATAAGATGTTGTCTTATCTCCTATTATCTTACTACAATGCCTTTAGTCAAGTGATTGGAGGTCTGATCAGCTTCTAGTAAGATCTCATTTCAAAAATAAAAAATGGGGCCAGGGATTTAGCTCAAGTGGTATCACACCTATCTTGGAAGCACAAGAGCTACAGTTCAATCCCTGACACCACCACCAAAAAAAAAATTGAAAAACTGAAAATAAAAAATAAAGTGGTCGGGCCGGAGGATTAGCTCAGTGGTTCCGGTGCCTGCCTCGCAAGCGCAAGTTCCTCAATTGGATCCCCGGTAACCACATATAATGCTGGGCGTGGAGACACGCCCACCAATAATCAACACTGCATACCACAATGCTGGACGTGGTGGCTCACGCCTGTAATCCCAGCACTCGGGAGGCAAAGGCAGGAGGATTGCTGAGTTCGCGGCGGCTTGCCTGGGCACCATAGTGAGCTCAGGGCCAGCCTGAACTACAAAGCGAAACCCTGTCTCCAAAAAGCAAAAAAATAAAATAAAATAAAAAATAAAGTGGTCAACTGATCTATAGAATTAATACAATACCTACTAAAATCCCAACTTATTATTTTCCAAAACTGGATAACCTGATAGAAATTTAAGGGATTCTAAATAGCCAAAATAATCTTGAAAAGAACAAAGTGGACTCACACTTTTATATTTCAAAAGCCCCTACAGAGCTAGTTTTCTTTCTTTGTTTTTCTGGGATTTTTATTTTTTGAGCCCAGCTCAAAGCTAGTTTTAAAAAAATCATGTAACTGCCAGAAACAGAGACATAAAAATCAGTGAGCAGCCAGACACAGCACGTGGGAGGCTGAGGCAGGTGGATTGCTGCAAGTTTGAGGCCAGCCTGAACTACATATGGAGACCCTGTCTCAAAAAAAAAAAAAAAAGAGAGAGAGAAAGAAAAGAAAAAGAAAACAAACAAGCAGACCCTTATATTTGTGGTCAATTTTCCTTGAGGGTATTAAAGATGAGTAAATAGGAAAAACAACAGTCTTTTCAAATGTTGCAGAACTGGAGAGTCACATGTAAAAAAATAAAGTGGAGGGCCAGAGGGTTAGCTCAGTGGTTCCAGCGCCTACCTCGCAAGCGCAAGTTCCTGAATTGGATCCCCGGTAACCACATATAATGCTGGGCGTGGAGACACGCCCACCAACAATCAACACTGCATACCACAATGCCGGACGTGGTGGCTCACGCCTGTCATCCCAGCACTCAGGAGGCAGAGACAGGAGGATTGCTGAGTTCACGGCGGCTCGGCTTGCCTGGGCACCATAGTGAGCTCAGGGCCAGCCTGAACTACAAAGCGAGACCCTGTCTCAAAAGCTAAATAAATAAATAAATAAATAAATAAAGTGGACTTTAGTTCAAATAACATGCAAAGATTAATTACAAATGGACAAAGAACTAAAATTATAAATTTCTTAGAAGAAAATATAGGGGTGAATCTTCATGACCTTGGATGGAGCAATGATTTCTTAGATATAACCAAAAGCATAAGAAGGAAAACAGGTCAAACTTAAAAATATATGAAGTACTCCCATGAAGCTGGGCATGGTGACATATGCTTATAATCCCAGAACTGTGGAGGCTGAGGCAGGAGGATTGTGAGTTCAAGGCCATCCAGGGACATATAATGAGTTTTTCATTGTGAGCCCAACATACAGGTGCTGCCAGGCTCAAATAAAACAAAATAAAACTCTTACAGCTAAATAATAATAATTTTTTTTTTTTTTGAGACAGGGTTTCACTTTGTAGTTCAGGCTGGCCCTGAGCTCACTATGGTGCCCAGGCAAGCCGCCGTGAACTCAGCAATCCTCCTGTCTCTGCCTCCCGAGTGCTGGGATGACAGGCGTGAGCCACCATGTCTGGCATTGTGGTATGCAGTGTTGATTGTTGGTGGGCGTGTCTCCAAGCCCAACATTATATGTGGTTACCGGGGATCAAACTCAGGACTTTGCGCTTGCAAGGCAGGCGCCAGAACCACTGAGCTAACCCTCTGGCCCTAAATAATAATAATTTTTTTAAAAAGTTTTAAAATGCACAAAAGACCTGAAAGGGCAGTTCTGCAAAGAACTGTAAATGGCCAATAAAGACCTGAAAAGACGTTCACCATCATTTGTTACCAATGTTGAGGGAAATTTAAACCAAACGCTCAATGTGATACTGATTCCAACTCACTAGGATGGCTACAATCAAAGGCAAGCAACAGCTGAGAGCCAATGTGGAGGAAAGTTGGCACCCACACACTGCTGGGGAGAAGACAGGACGGGCCAGCAGTGAGGAGTCTGGCGCGTCCTTCAGAGGCAAAAACCCATCACCCAGTAGCCCGCTCCATTTTACATCATGGCCAAAAATACAAACCCTTAATTGGGTAGCAACTAACTAACGGATCAAGTAAATGCAACTTACCTCTATAAGGGGTTTTTTTTTTTTTTTTGAGACAAACTCTCACTTTGTGGTACAGGCTGGCCCTGAGCTCACTATGTAGCTCAGACAAGCCTTGAACTCAGCAATCCTCCTGTCTCTGCCTTCCAAGTGCTGGGATTACAGGCTTGAGCCACCACACCTACCATTTGTAGTATGTGGTGCAGACTGCTGATGGGTGTGGTCACCATGCCCAGCATTGTTGTATGTGGGAACCAGGACTGAACCAGGGACTTTGTGTTTGCTAGGCAGGCGCTGGAACCACTTAGCTAAATCTCCAGCCCTCTAAGGGATTTTTACTTGGCAATAAAAAGGAAAAAATTCTGATATATGCAAAAATGGACAAATCTAGAAACATGGTACTAAGTGAAAGAAGCCAGATATAACCTAGCTATAGCTGGATCTCACTTATATGAAGTTTCCAGACAGACAGATTCCCCTGGGCCTGGGAGAAAGCAGAAGACAGGAAAGGACTGTGGATGAATGCAGGTTTTCTGTGTGTGTGACTGGGAACTGGTCCTTGTGCTGACCTACATCCTCAGTTGTTTTTAAGAGTTTTATTTCTTATTTTGAGACAAGTTCATTAAGTTACTTGGCCCCAGACAGGGCTCAAATTTGCAATCCTCTTGGTTCAGGCTGCCAGGAAACTGGGATTACAAGCATGCATTACCATGCACAGCTATCTGAGTTTTCTTTATGGATTGATAAAAATATCTAAAATTGATTGTGCGTAAGGCTGCATGCATGATTCTGATACAAGAATGCCCATTACACTGTGTACTTTGAATGACTGAGCAGTACGGATACAAAATTTTATTTTCACAAAACTGCTCTAAGAAATTAAATGTGATCCACCAGGAGAACTGAAAATCAGACACTAAAAACTATTAGCTCATAGTGCAGCAATTTAAAAAGCAGTAACAAGGGCCAGAGATTTAGCTCAGTGGTTTTGGCACCTGCCTAACAAGCACAAGTTCCCCGGTTAGATCCTCAACAACCACATATAACCATACCAGGTGTGGTGGACATGTCATTCGCAATCAGTACCACATACCACATATGCCAGGTTTGGTGCCTCAAACCTGTAATCCCAGCACTTGGGAGGCAAGGGCAGAAGGAATTGCTGAGTTTGAGGCTTGCCTGGGCTACATAGTGAGCTCAGGGCCAGCCTGAACTACAAAGCGAGACCCTGTCTTAAAAAAAAAAAAAAAGTAGTAAATAAATAAATAAAAACCAGTAACGAACCCCATATACATCAACATTTATGGAGTGATCCACAAGTACCAGAAGTACCAGGCACTGCACTTCAGCACCGAGATCAACCCTCTGAGGCAGAGGCTGAGGGTGTCCATCTCCTCTCCTTTGCTAACAGAAGCCCTGAGACCCAGAACTGCAGACCAAGGGGTATGTCACTGCCTCCCTTTGAGCTGCACATGGGCTGTGAGAATAAGCTCTGGTTCCCAGGAATAAAGCAGAAGTATGCATAACCTCAGGGATATGTTATGGTTTGGTGTGGCATTACAGTGGTGAGTACAGAAACAGGGCCTTGAAAGCTGATGTTTAAGAGAGGCTTCTCTTCCTCCAGATGTGCTACTGGTTGCAGGAGGAAGAACCATCTTGAGCCATGAGGTAAAGCTGAGAATGGAGACCATGAACCACAGGATTAAAAGGCAGGAGCAGGATGACCCTGTGTGGATATGGGGAGCAGAGCCTCCATACCTCCACTGCTGCCTTCGGATCTGTTTACCCCCTATTGCATCCTACATACTTCTTACTCACTTTGGGATGGCTACTGTTATTGTCCCATTTAAAAAATGAGAAAAAAAAAAAAAAGGGGTGAAATAAACTGCCCTCTGGCTAGGGACAACTGTGGGATCTGAAGCTCCTAAGGCTCCTGACACCAGAACTTGCCATTTAGAATAAATATTGTTGGGCTGGGGATTCAGCTCAGTGGTTCCAGCTTCTGCCTGGCAAGCACAAAGTTCCAAATTCAATTCTCAGTAAACACACACCACAATGCCAGGCATGGTGACTCACACCCACCAGCAATCAGTACCACACACCACAATGAAGGGCATGGTGGCTCATGCCTGTTAATCCCAGCACTCAGGAGGCAGAGGCAGGAGGATCGCTGTGAGTTCGAGGCTAGCCTGGGCTAGGGCCAGCCTGAACTACAAAGGGAGACCCTGTCTCAAAAAAAAAAAAATGCCGGGCGTGGTGGCTCACGCCTGTAATCCCAGCACTCGGGAGGCAGAGACAGGAGGATTACTGAGTTCGCGGCGGCTTGCCTGGGCACCATAGTGAGCTCAGGGCCAGCCTGAACTACAAAGCGAGACCCTGTCTCCAAAAAAGCAAAAAAAAAAAGAAGAAATATTGTTCCTGAAGGCGAGGTAGGTGAATGGCTGCAAGTTCAAGGCCAGCCTGTACTAGAGAGTGAATTCAAAACCAGTCTGAATAACACAGGCAGACTACTCAAATAAATAAATAAATAAGTGACAAATTAAAAAGGTATAACTCCGCGGGGCGTGGTAGCTCACGCCTGTAATCCCAGCACTCGGGAGGCAGAGACAGGAGGATTGCTGAGTTCGAGGCTTGCCTGGGCTACATAGTGAGCTCAGAGCCAGCCTGAACTACAAGGCGAGACCCTGTCTCAAAAAAAAAAAAAAAAAAAGGTGTAACTCCTAGGTCCAATGAGCAGACCTCTTGCTAGCACGTGTGAATACCCAGGTTCAATCCCCAACACCATCAAAAACACATAAAGACCACAAAACAAAGCAAACAAAAAGCCAGAGTACTTACTGCCACCAAGGTACAGAAAGCCCTCGGTCCCAGGCCACACCCCTTACCTAATGTCCTGTGTCGGTAGGACCTCTGGCTTCAGGTGCACACGCAGGGATGCCCGTTGCTGTGCCAGCCAGGTGGCACAATTCACAGCTGCCTGTTCATCCCCGCCCGCCACAGCTCGGGCGAGGCTCAGGGCCATTTCCTCCGCTGAAAGCCGGCAGGAAGAAGCAGTTAGCACCGTGCAGAGTTTCTGGGCGCCAAGGAGGTCGGGGGAAGGTGATCTCTTGCTCTTACAGTGCTTCCAGTCTTCCCTTGAAAGTCCACAAATCCTTCCGCACCCCCACTTAAAGTCTCTTTCTCTAGGAATGAGGCCTTCTCGCTCCTCTCCACCCTTGTCTCTTCGAGGTCCATTTTCCTTACTCTCTCCCACACTTCTATTCATTTATCTCACAAGCATTTACTGAGCTCCTGCCTACTCCACACACTGCCCCAGGAACCCAGATCAACAGTGATTAACGTGTCCTCCAGGACAGAGAGAAAGGGGGTGGGCTGGTCTTGATCCTACGAACGGGAGTGCAGACAGGGTCTCCCAGAGCAGCACCGCGGCGCTCCACAGGGCAGGCAAAGGAGGAGGGGCAAAGACCCGGGATTCTTGAGTCTACCGAAGTCGGTATCCCACCAGCCCGGAGATCTGCATAGTCAACGAACGTGCCCGGCTGGGCTCCCCACCCACCTCTGCACAGAGCTGACCCAAGGGAGGACAGAGCGGCGGGAAGGCAGGAGAGGCAGGGTCCCGCAGGGTAACTGCCGCCCGCAGCCACCCCTCCATTCAGCGCCCACCTTTCTTGGTCTTCTCGTCCATCTGGCCTGGATGCGCCCATCACCCCAGGGGGCTGAGGCTCGAGAAGCGCTATCTCCCGTCACCTAGAAGAGTCGGCCGCTCAGTCCCGCTCAGCGCCTCAGGGTCCCGGGCGGCGGTCGGGCAGCACCGCATCCCGGGGCCCGGCCTGGCCTAGGGCACGCGCCGGGGCCCCGCAGGGACAGAGAAGGCGCAGGGGACGCGGGGCGCAGCCCGTAGAGAGCGAAGGAAGAAACCGGGCAGACCAGAGCGCCCCCACCCCGCCTGGGGCGCCCGCTGTGTCGGGGACTTCAGCCCCGCGCCCAGCGCTCCCGGGAGGACCCTGTCACTCGGGGTCGAAGGAAGGCTGCTCGCGCGGAAGAGAAAGTGAAAGTGGCGGCTCCGGAAGTGGGGCGGAAGGGGCCGGAAACCTGTCCCCGCATCCGGGACCCCCGAGCAGCCCACCTGGCGGCGGCCGCAGGCATCCAGACTGTTTGTGGCGCCTCCTCCTCGCCGCGGAGACCCGGCGTTCCCGGACGACCTCACCTAGACACTGGGCCTGAGCGCAGACACCCCGGCCCCGCTCACCAGCTGCACCACGCCAAAGCGGGAGGGGCGGGCCGTGGGAGCGGGCCAAGGGGGCGGAGCCTGCAGGGACTAGGAGCAGGCCAGAGGGGCGGGGCCTGAGGGACAAGGCGCGAGCCAAGGGGGCGGAGCCTGCAGGGACCGGAGCGGACCAGAAGAGGCGAGGCAAGGCGGGGGAGGGCGGGGGACAGAGAAGAGAGTGGGGCGAGCAGCAGAGGGAGGGCGGCGGGGGGCGGGGCAACAGCGGAGACCCGGCTGCTTCCAGCCCCGGAGCTCCATGTGTTTATACCCGACGAGCCAGGGCCTGTGCTCCTTAGGCCCAGACCCCGGCACACCGGGGTTCGTTTGCAGAGGGGAAATGAAGACTATTTAAGACCTGCCCAAGGCCACCCGAGAGGCAGACCCGGGTATCGGCCCCTCAACCAGGACGGAGGCTAAGCCCTAGGCCATACCCTCCAGCATTTTTTTACTGTTGAAATTTGCATTCCACTGGCAAAGGCTGGGTGAGAGGCCTTTGCATCCTCCAGCCTCCCGCCCTGCTTTTTCTCCTACTGATCCCACAGATCCGCAGACCTATGGGCTCACCTGCGGAGCAGATTCCCCAACTGTCACCTCCTCCATGCTGCGTCCACTATGCTCCTATCCTTTTGGGGTCTCTGACCAGCCTCTTGGGGGCTGCGGTGTCTTTGTTTCTGTTTTGCACCCTTGATCGCCAGTGCATTTTCGCTGATCTGCCAAAGCGTCGGGTGAATCAAAGTAAATCAAAGCGGGTCATGGTGGTGTATCTCTACACTTGCTCTTAGCCAAAAAGCCGAGAAGCGATCGGTGGTGTATCTCTAAATCCCAGCACTCCGGAAGGCTGAGGTAAAAGGTCTAAAATTCAAGCCCAGCATGAGCTACAGTGAGACTCTGTCTCAAACAAAAGACTGGAATTGTAGCTCAGTGCAAAGGCCCTGAGCTCTATTCCCGGTGCAATAAACAATTAATAAATAGAATCAAACCCATGTCAACGCCACTGAAAAACCCCTGTCTCACTCCTAATAAAAGATATAGTCTCTAGGGGGCCAGAGGGTTAGCTCAGTGGTTCTGGCGCCTGCCTCGCAAGCGCAAGGTCCTGAGTTCGATCCCCGGTAACCACATATAATGCTGGGCGTGCAGACACGCCCACCAACAATCAACACCACATACCACAATGCCAGGCGTGGTGGCTCACGCCTGTAATCCCAACACTCGGGAGGCAGAGACAAGAGGATTGCTGAGTTCTTGTCGGCTTGCTTGGGCTACATAGTGAGCTCAGGGCCAGCCTGAACTACAAAG
>PVIC010057595.1:0-10612 GCA_004025085.1 Thryonomys swinderianus
GAGGAGGGAGGGGGAGGGGAGGGGAGGGGAGGGAGGGGGAGGGGAGGGAGCGGGAGGGAGGAAGGAAGCAGAACCTTGGGTCCTGGGGAAAGAGAGGCCTCGGTGCTTCTGCTGCCTTCCTGCCGCTGCCCACCCAGCCAAGCTGGCACAGAGCCTTGGAGAGATGAAAGGCCCTTCCTTCCTTCCGAGGTGCATAATTCAGAGCGGCAAAGCCCGCTTCCACGTGTGATTAGAATAAACGTGCGACCCGAGGTGAGCACAGCTCGCCGCCCTCCGCCCCTGCTCGTCTCCGGCCCTCAGCTCGTGTCCGGCTCCTGGCAGCGCAGAGGCCCACCCAGCGGCACCGCTCGCATAGCACCGCCTACCCCCGGCGACACGCGGACCCGGGGATCCCCGGCCTCTGCATGGCCCAGAAGGAGGCCCTTCCTCTGCTGGGCCTCAGTTTCCACATTCATCCAAGGGGATTAGAAGCCCTCAGGGCCCGCTACAGCTCTCACGCCGCCCTAGACTGACCAGGGAAGTCGGGGATCGCTAGGTGAGCTGGGAACTCCCGCATCTTAATGGCGATGTCCACCCCAGAGACCCCCTGACACAGGACCGCACACCGGGATCCTCAGCACTCTGAGAGGCTGAGGCAGGAAGATTGCAAGATTGAGTCCAGCCCAGACAATTGAGTGAAACTCCTTGTCAAAATTTAAAAAATTAAAGTCTGGGGATGTAGCTCAGTGCCAAGGTGCCGGCTTCAGTCTCCAGCTCCTCCAGAGAAAAGAGGGGCTAACTGCAGGAGGCGCCAATCACGCGTAAATGGGTTTATGGGCTTTGCGGGGGGGGGGGGCTGGGAGCAGGAAGCTTGTCCCCTTTCTCCCCCCATCCCTCCCTCTTTGGGAGGACACAGACTCTTCCCCCTCCGGAGGACACGTGGACAAGTCTCTGCCTCGGAAACAGAGCGCTTCACCAGGCAACTGAACCTGCAGGTGCCTGGACCAGGAACTTCTGAGCCTCCGGAACAGTGAGTCGTAGATTTCTCTTCCTTCCATCCTACTGCTGTTATAGCAGCACAGATGGACTAAGACAGCGGGAAAACCCCAGTGTACACGGCTTCTGAACATTTATTCCACTTAATAAAAAGTGTAGCGATAGGTATATGTTGGGCATTGGGGCAGAGGCCTCTCCCGTTGCCGACAGTGACAGAGAGATGGAGAGAGAGAGATAGACAGAGACCCAGGCAGAAGCAGAGAAGCAGAGATTCCGCCGGGCCCAGGAGGGCTGGCGGGGCTCGGGCGCCACACGTGCCCGTGGTGCAGTCAGACCCGAGGAGGACGCAGCGCGCGGCATCCATCGTGCCGTTCGGTGCCGCCGCCGCCTCCCCGGGAGAGCAAGTCCTTCCCGAGACTCCTCGCGCCTTCACGGGCGGGGTTGTGTCTTGCACAATGAAATACTCCAGCCTTTCTGATCGTGCCCGTGCACGGCAAGTGGGTTCTGCTGTGGACGGACGGAGTCAAGGTGGAGTCTCGCTGGAGTGGGCCCCAGGTCTGCACGAGAGAGACACCCTGGGAGGAGAGGCGGCGGCGTGAAGGAGACACTGGGGCGGGCGCCATGGCAACAGAGGCAGCGTCGTCGTCGGAGCGAGGAGCGCTGAGGGCTGCCAGGGACACCGGAAGCTAAGAGAAAGCAGGGGACTGGTCGTGCCCACCCGAGGTTCACGACAACACAGCCCTGCAGCTGACCTGTCTGCTCCCCAAACTTCGGGAGGACAAGGGTGATGCCAACGTAATGGTGATGCACCGTGCCGACCACTCAGCAAGGACTTGCTGATCTCCAGCTCGCTTCTCAGAACCACCCAAGAAAGAGCTGCCCCGTGTGTAATCCCAGCACTCCGGGAAACTGAGGCAGAGGGTCACAAGTTCAAACACTGCCCGGGCAACTTAGCCAGACCATCTCCGAAATAAAACTAAAGTTCTTAGAAAAAGACTGAAGATGTATCTCGGGGCAAAGGCCCTGGGTTTAATCCCCAGTTCCGCAAAGAACACATGTGGAGGCCCAGGGACGCTGAGCACATTGCCCGCAGCCACACACTAGTAAATCAGAGGGGCCGGGACCCTGAAACCCTCCCCCCCCACGACCCCCAGGGTGGGACGCCGAGCCGCGGGCCAAGCTCAGCCACCTCTGCAGGACTAGCGTGGCCTAGCTCGTCCCCTCTGTCTGGGCCTGTCTTAGGAGTCCCCCCGTGTCCAGCACAGTGTCAAGGACAAGAACACAGGCACTTGGAAAGAGCGAATGAAAAATATTTAAAGTATCGTTATACCTGAGTTGCCCTGGGGGGGCAACTGGGGCCCGAAGGTGACCCAGCTGTGAGATGACCACCACTCCGCTGTCCCCCGGCCCCGCAGGAGGCTCCGGCCACATGGGCGGAGGGTGGTCACGTGTTCCTGCATTGTCCACTGTGCCAGGCGCTCGCCTCTGCCTGCTTCCAAATGCCCAGGTCCCCGATTGCCCCTCGGCCCCTGTCTGTGCACGCAGCCGACAGCCCCTGCTTTTACCCACACGCCCTGCAGGCCAGCGTCAGGAAGCAGAGGGCACCCAGCCGCTCAGGTTCATCCTGGCCCTCAGGCCCATGCCCCACGTACCCCGCCTGCCCATCCGTGTGGTCCTCCACCTGCGAGATCCCCTCCCCCACCCCTGTCTGCTCCTCCTCCCCGCCATGACAGCCCCGAGGCCCTCCTGCCGCCCACCTGGCCACTGCCCTGCCCCTCCAGGACTCTAGCTCGAGCCGGGCAGTCCCTTCCTGCCAACTCCTCCCCCTTGCCACTTAGCTACGAGATCACACCACTTCCTGTTTGAAAATTCTCGGTGGCTCCCGACTGCCCAAACCACAACACCCAGACTGCAGCCCCGGTCCGGCCACACCACCCCATCAGCACCCCAGGGCACCTCAAGGCTGCCCTCTGCAGGCCCTTGGCCCAGGGCGCCTCCAGGCTCCGCCTCTTCCTGCTCACCCACCTGCCCATAGCTCCTGCCCGTGCTGGCACCTCCGGGAAAGCCTCTGTCCCTCCATGCGCCCCATGCGTCCTGCCTGTGCCTCGCTCGCCACAGGCCACACTCCTCTGAGTCACACTCACTGCCCCGCTGAGCTGTTTGGGGGCGGGACCTGTCTTGTTTCTAGTGTCCCGACTTTGTGTGTCTGAGGTCGGGGACTGGTTTACATGTGATGGGCAAACCCAGGCCAACCTCTCAGGGCTCAGTGAGAACAGAGGAATAACACTTGTGATGAGCTCAGGAGGCACCCGACACACGGGCACAGCTATCGGCCTTGTTCCCGTGCTCCGGGTAGAAGCCGCGAGTGTGGCACTGGGAGAACGGGTTCTAGTCCCAGACACCCTACTAACTCTCAAGGTGGCCTTGGGCAAGTCAGCTGTCTTGTCCTCAGTAAGAGTTATTTTCCCTCCTTGCTTCATTTCCAGCATGGAATGAGTCGATGCTACCCCCACCCCGTCCTCCCCCAGCGCAGATAATTAAGAATTTGTAGGTGATTAGCAAAGTATATTAGTGACCTGTGAACACTGCATTTATGAACATTCCAGTACATAACCGACCACGTGGACACCCATTTCCCAGAAAACCTCCTCCCACCAATCCATCGCCCATGCCCCCAACACATTTCTACATCAACAAGTGGAAAAAATAAGAGAGGCATGATAGTTTATGCTAGTAATCCTGGCACTCAGGAGGCTGAGGCAGGAAGGTTGCAAGTTCAAGCCCAGCCTGGGCAGTTTAGCAATTTGGCAAGAACCAGTCTGAAAAATGAGAAAGAGCCTGGACATGTAGCTCACTGTGCAGGCTCTTTGTTCACCCACAGTACTGCCTCGCTGCACCAAAAAAAGTGGGGAAAAGATGAAGCCTTTTATAGAGATAGTTCTTTAAATGCAATATATTTAGCTTTCTGATAAACAAATCACATGCTCCTTATTTTCTTGTGTCACTGTGAATGAACAATCTCCCCGAATGGCTGCAGGCACCACCACAGGTCTTCACGGTGCTGGTCACTAGACACTGCTGTGCCTGCCCCGGCCCCACCAGCCGAGCCAGACTTGATCTTATTAAAGCCAACCCTGCAGGACTCCAATAAAGCAACCTGCCCTTTCTGTGGATTACTAGACTGTAACAAGTGTTTTAAAAATAAAATTCCCTAAACTCTGATAGTACTGTTATGCACACTGGCTCTGAAGGAAAGAGAAAGAGCCCACCCCTACCCCCATAGAAGCCAATTCCTGCCCACAGGAGCAGAAGGGACAGGAACTACATTACCCAGAAGGCCCTGTGGCTGCAGCTGGCCTGACCTATAATGTCCATTCCTGAGCTACACACAGGCAGTCTCCTCTCTGGAGCTCTAGCGGCCAATCAGAGCGTGAAGTCGAGGATGGGGGTGAGGGGAGGGAAAGAAAGGTGACCACGTTGAGGTTTTCAAAGGTGTTTTGGAAAGAGGAAAAGTCTGTTGGCAGCTTATCCTTAAAACCTGGGCACAAGGGAGAGCCCAGAGCGATACCCCTAACCCCACAAATCAGCACGTGATTTGTTTATCAGAGTCCAAATCTGCACGCCCTGCCGGGGGTGCCATCCTCTGCAGCCCGCTGGAGCTGCCTTGCAGCTGTGGCACACGCAGGTGGCTTGGCGCTTGCCCCCGTCCTCGCCAAGCTGGCTCTGGAGACGGATGGGCCGCTTTCATGCCAAGGAGAAGACTGTGAGGAAGAACCAGACCCCAGTGTGGCAGGTGGGCCGCCAGGGGCAAGGTTCTCTGGAACTCCTGTGAGCCAGAAATCTGCAGTCACATCCGCTGTCCGCCTCTGGAGTGCGGCTTCCTGCGACTTCTCCTTCCAGACCAGCTCCATCCAGCTTGCCTCGTTCGGGAAGCTGTCAGAGTCGGTAGGAATTGGCGTTTCCTCCACCGCCGCCTCCACGTCCCGCGTGGCGCTCACGGTAATGCAGGTCTGCGACAGACCCGGGCTTTGTCCCGTTCCACAGTCTCCCCTGTGCTGAGCACTTCTGAGTCCTTTGACTCGGCAGTCGCGGCATACGCCCAAAGTAGGCTTGGAGACTGGCTGGCCGGGCACCCCCCCCCCCGTCCAGCGTCTTTACCCACCACAGTCTGAGGTGTCCCCAAGGGTAAGGGCAGTCGCCTCTAGGGGACATGGAAGTAGGGGGAAGTATGTGTGAACCCCACCCCGGCCGTGTGAAAGCTAAGGGGAGCACCCTGTCCCTCCTTGGGGTGATCATGCAGGTCACAGCGGGTAAGATGGCAAGACCACGGAGCCCCAACTTTGTCGGGCCGGGGCCACCTCTCACCCTTACAAAGGGGCCTTGAAGCTGATGAGGACCTGGTGGAAGCTACTTCATTCCCTCCAGTTGTCAGCGGGGGAGACTCTGGCGCTCCTAAGAGGATCTTCCTAGGAAAGAGCCCGGTCCTGGCCTCCCTGGCTGCAGCCCCGGGAATCCCTGCGACTGCAGCTATCAGGAAACATCCCCGTCGCTTAGCCGAAATGGTGGTTGTTTTCTTCCATATCAAGTAATCCAAGATAACTGTTGTAGCGGTTTAGCACGTAGGATGTCAAAGACCCAGACCTTTTCTGTTGTCCCATTCCACCATTTACCCCAACTGGCTTTTATCCTCAGGCTTAGAGTCCCGTGGTTGCCAGACAGCGTCTGTGGTGTCAGGAGAGCGTCACGTGCAAGGGAGGGAGAGGAAGAGGACACGGGACCATCGGGGGACCAGCCAGATGCTACAGGGCGTGATGCGGCACGTAGCCCTCGCCCCACCCCCAGGAAGGGGTCACCTGTGCAGATCGTGTCCGGCGAGTGTGGAATCTGCATCCCTCAGAGGACAGAGAGGGCGGAGGCGGGTGGGAGGGCCTCATCCACAGGGTCCCCCTGCCTGGGCCCTGGGCGGGGGCCGGCTCTCTAGGCCGGGAGCACAGCTTAGCCCCGGGGACAGTAGCTCATGTCGCCCGTCCCTCCCTGCTCCTTCCCCTGCAGGGTCACTGGAGACATGAGCTATTCCGAGATGCCCACCTGGCCGAAGTCGCCTCTGCACCAGCTGCCTCTTCCCTAAACCCGTGTTTAAAAGTGGCGGCTTTGGCCTCATCAGTTAATGCTTTAAATCCACTTGCAGCTGGATGAGACGGTGGGGAGCGGCCGAGGGCCAGGAGCCCTGTGTCCTGGCTGGCCTCACCGCGCGGCTTCCTCCCGCGGCCTCTGTCTATGGAGTGAAGATGACCACGTACAGCACCAGGAGCTGTCCGGCCACTTAGTCTGTCTGAGGAGGAGATTTTAAAATTGCTTATACTACAAGTGTCTTTAAAGATTAAAAGGGAAATAAGTAGAAATGGTGGGCTGAATTATGTTATTCCACGTTGATAGGTCGAACTCCTAGCTCCGTTAGCGCAGAACTGGCTGTGCTCGGAGACGGGCCTCTACCCGGACGGTCAGGGGCAGGCTGTGGGCTGGGCTGTAACCCAACACGAACAGCATCCTCCTGGGGAGAGGAGAAAGGACAGAGGCGGCAGAGCGCAGAGCGGGAGGCCGCGGGAAGACACAGCCAGGCTGATCGCCGCGGGCCTGGAGGGGACCCGCCTGCTGACCCCTCACCCCAGACTTCTGCCTCCGGGGCGGTGAGAAAACTGCAGAGAAACAGCACAGCGCAGAGGACGGGCCGCGTAAGGCAGGACGGTGCCCCGCCACGTCTCGGGCCAGCCACGTGACTCCAGCAGAGTGGGCGTGGGGAGAGTCTGGGAGCTAGGCCAGGGGATGGGGGGTCGCTGGGCACAGTAAGGGTTTCCGGTTGTTTCAGGGCGAGGTGTGAGGCTGCCGGAAGGCTTTGCACAGGATGCCGTCCTTTGAAAGGACCCCGACCTCCAGCTGCTGTGTGGGCGACAGACCAGAAAGGCAAGATTTGCCGACGGGCAGGATGAGGATGTGAGAGAAGCAGGATGAAGATGGTGCCACCCCGCTCCTGAACACCTGGGCAAGCAGAGGGTGCATGGCCCTCTGCAGGAGGGAGGGAGGGGCAGAGACCCGCACACAAGGGGGCAAGGGCAGGCATTTAGTCCCAACCTGAGGCTGCACCGGTGACTTTGGGGGCCTCATGCCCACCAAAGCCTATATATAACCCGCTGTCCTTGTCAACGTCTGCAGAGAGAAGCGTGGGTCCCAGGCACCAGACACTGTCCCCACTGAGAGGGCCTGAAGGGGGCGCTGCTTCCGCTCCCGCGCCTAACTCCACAGAACATGCTACAGAAAGCAGCCAGAGAGACGGCCGAGCTGGGCCTGGGGAAGCCTCTCCTCCAGGGAGCCTGGGCTTTTTGATTTACAGAATGAGGCACCAGCCACCTGCTCGAATGCTGCCACTATGGAATGGGCGCCACCTTGCCAAGGAGCATGGAAGCCGGGGTGGGCGTCACACAGCAGGACCAGCAGTCTATCAGGGTCTTTGCATGAGTCACCTTCCCAACGTTGACACAACATACCACGAAACCACAATTTAAGGAGTTTATTTCAGCTCCTGGCGCCAGAGGGGTCAGTCTGTGGTTTGCCAGCTGTAAGGGAAACACGGCCTGGCGGGAGCAGAGGAAAGCAGCTCCCCCGTGGCAGTGGGAAGCAGAGCAGGAGAGAGAGGCTGGGGACAAAAGCGCATCCAGCGTGGTGACCCCTGTGGCTCATCTCCTCTGGCCAGGCCGCCTCCTGACAGTGCATTTGGCTCCCTAGGACCAATCACCTTTCAGTGGCCTGTGGCCCAACCTTGAACTCGGGAGACTCTCGGGGGACGTTTCAGGGCTAGGCCGTCACAGTCTTACAGCGGGTTGACTCACAAGCCTATCCGTGAGCTACGGTCCAAGAATGCGAGTGAGCGCTTTGCGTGGCCCTGGGTTTTTATACAGCCCGATGTGTCTCATTGTGCGAACAGAAAAACTTCCCTTCTCTGTGCCGACATGGAGTCACGTGGCCACCCACCCGTCCCGCCACTAAGCCCAAGACCGGGACCAGCAAGGAGAGGACTGTCTGTGGCTCCCTCGGTCTGGATGGGCTCTCTGAGCAGAAAGACTGTCACATTCTGCCTAAGGAGAGGCGAGTCCCCAACAGCCAGGAAGGACTTGGTTGTTTGGAGTCACACTGAGGTACACGCCCACCTTGTGCCACGTGTGAGACTTGGACAGACCCAGCAGGACCCCACACAGTGCGCTGTGACCGAATGAGACGCCGCTGTCACTGCAGAGGCTGACAGCACATCAGGCAGCACTGGAAGGCTCTGTGGGCGTCATCTCCTCATATCCTCGCGTGAGCCCTTCAGATGGCTGCCATGCTAATGCCATCTGGGCGTCACCAAGAGGGACTCCTCCCCTGCCCCACTGTGAACTGAAGAGCTCAGACCCAGCAGGTCTCTGAGGCCTGGACTCTCCACCATGACCCTCCAAACTCCCACTGCCCACGCCCTCTTGCACACACCTGTACACATACTGCACGTGCGCACATACACAAACACACACACACACACACAGCTCTTCGGGGCCACGCATCAAGTCCACAGCATCCAGCATTGTCCAGTTCCTCGCCGGCCGGAGTGGCACTGCCTTCCCATTCTGTTCTGAGGCTCGCTGGTCCCCTCCTGGCCTTAGACCCCAGAGCCCCAGCAATTGGTCATTTATCTCATGCAAATTCAGCCAAATTGCTGAGATGGGCTAAGTCTTTGTCCCAGCTGCCGTGCGATAGGCAGATCAGGAGCAGAAGCATGAACCTGAAATCATCTTATCTGAGTCCACAGCATTTAATAAATCTGTGGTCGCTAGCCTTTCCACCGGCTGCCGGCAGTTAAAGAAAAGGGCAGTTTTATAGTTCAGCCGTAAGATGCTGGCTTACAAAGCAATCACTGCTTGTTCTGACTTATCAGACTCCATTATCACCTCCTTAATCAGGGACACTCGGTTTGTTCTGCCACTAACACCGCGGCTCAACGTGCCCAGAAAATAGAAAAGGGATAGAGGGACTTCCGGTCTCTGGCTAGGAGGTCTTGGGGCGAAGAGTCCTCCAGGTGTGCGTGGTGGGGCGTTGCTGGGCGGTACAGAGCGCTGCTCGGGGGAGTGACATCGAGTGCCCCGGCTCCCGGCTCACAGGCTGGCTCCATGCCTAGGACGAGCCAGGGGCACGGCCAGTCTCCACGGCGGGCTGAGCCCGGCTCCCGGAGCTCTCAGTGACCCAGACTCTGCATTTGAAATCTGACTCGGCAAATGGTGGTCCTGACTTTGGCAGGTGAACTCTAGGTCCTCGTGAAATGGGGATAACAGATAATAATTTCACTTTGTTCTCGAAAGAATTGTGCAGAGTTGAATTTACTTTAGGGAAACATTTTGTTCTAGAAAATAGCTCATCCGGAGGTGGCAGGAACACGTGGGAAAGAGTTAGGAGGACAGGGCCCCACCGGCTTCCATGCAGGAAGGAGCAGCCCTCCTGGCCCGTGGCCACAGGAAGCCAGGTGTGGGGAGCCAGCCTCCTCCGGGTGCTCATGCGTGATCTCACCTCCTGGGACCCCTCAGGGATAGCAGCCCCCAACATGGAGGCAGGGTGGGCCTGGCTGGCGAGTTGTTTCCATGGCTTCCAAGGCTCCTGGTTTGGTGGCTGGGATCTCTGGCGAGGGAGGCCAGTTACCCTGCTATGGGGTGCTCAGGCCAGCCTGTGCGGTGCCATGTGGAGGGAGATGGGGCGCTTTCCAGTCACGTGGGCACCAGCTGGCATGGCTGTAGGGAAAAGACCCCGAGGCAGAGCCACTCCTCCACTCCACACGCCTGGCAGCCATGCAGAGGATTTCTGGGCAGCACTCAGCCGCAGTGACCAGAGCAGGGTGAAACCCTCAGTTGAAAGCTCAGGAAAGTTGTTGAAAAGTGCCCCACCCAAGGCAAGAACATGGGCACCAGCACCCAGACCTCTGGGTCCCATGCTGGCTTCTACCCAGCATCACCTTGAACCCGGGGCTGGCCTGGCCTTGAGCAGCTGACTAGAGGAGTCAAGCAACATCTCATACACCACTTGCTCTATACCTCGCGGCCTAGCCTGCACTGAACACATTTCAGGTACTCAATCTGAACAAATTTAGTTTTAAAACTTTATGACTATTAAATTATATTGGGGCAGCCAGGCTCTTCCTCTCCCTCCTCTATGCCTTTTCAGCTTGAGGCTTTTCATCCTATTGTCTTAGGGTCAAAAGATGGCTGCCAGAGCTGGAGATTTAGCTCAGTGGTTCCGGCACCTGCCTCGCAAGCGCAAGGTCCTGAGTTCGATCCCGGTAACCATATTCAACGCTGGGTGTGGTGACTCAGGCCCACCAGCCATCAATACCACATACCACAGTGCTGGGCGTGGTGGCTCACACCTGTCATCCCAGCACTCGGGAGGCAGAGGCAGGAGGATTGCTGAGTTCCAGGCTTGTCTGAGCAAATAGTGAGCTCAGGGCCAGCCTGAAGTATACAAAGTGAGACCCTGTCTCAAAAAAAAAAAAAAAGATGGCTGCCACAGCTCCAGCAATCACATCATCATTTAACCATACTTCCAAACAGGAAGAAAAGATGAAAAA
>PVIC010057596.1:0-10620 GCA_004025085.1 Thryonomys swinderianus
AAAAAAAAAAAAAAAAAAAAAAAAAAAAAAAAAAAAAAAAAAAACAAAAAACAAAGAAAGGGGGCCAGAGATTTAGCTCAGTGGTTCCAGGGCCTGCCTCGCAAGCGCAAGGCCCTGAGTTCGATCCAGTAACCACATACAATGCTGGGCGTGGTGACTCACTCCCACCAGCAATCAACACCACATACCACAGTGCCATGCATGGTGGCTCACACCTGTAACCCCAGCACTCGTGAGGCAGAGGCAGGAGGATTGCTGAGTTCAAGGCTTGCCTGGGCTACATAGTGAGCTGAGGGCCAGCCTGAACTACAAAGCGAGACCCTGTCTCAAAATAAAAAATAAAAAATAAAAAAAGACAAAGGGTGCAGAGGTGGGGTGGGTAGGGATATGGGTAAAAATGAGAATTAACTTGTGTCATATATTGGTACATATTCCCCAATGTTATGTGTGATTGTGAGATGTATATAAATTGTACCAATAAAGAATTCAATTTAAAAAAAAAAAACAAAGAAATACAAAGCACAAAGCATTTCAAGAATTGTGTACAAACTAACGAACCAGCCAATTAAATATGTAAAAAACTGACAAATACCTTAGAATATCAAGTCAATGGAAGTGTATAAGTTGCTATGCCAACAGCCAAAATTATTTTATCTGAGATTTTCAAATAGAAGAAACTACTATTTGCAGAGTGATGTGGCTTAGTTTTATGAGACATTAAATGAGAAAATAAAAGAGGGAAATTACAATACACAGACCCTATTTACATCCACTTCTTAGTCATAGGAAAGAGAAGATACAGTAATGTACACACTGATTTCCAAAGTAATTAAGATAATTGTGTAGAGATGGCTAACAGTTATCTAGGCTTTTTTTAGAAATGGATGAGTATATAGCCTGACAAGCTTTGTGTTAATCTAACATGTAAGCATATAATAAATGTTTAAACAAATTAATATTTTAAAATATAAAGCCATGTCTAAATATAAGATATACTCATGAGAACATTTAAAATGTTGGCTATCATACTTACTTATTTTAAAATAAAAATGTGTATATCATGAGGTATTGATGGATTATATATAATTAGATCACAGAGATTCTTCTAATACAACTTTTAATACTAAGGTACATTAGTTATAGAAGAGTAATACTACTTTCATAATTAATTGAAATACATTGTTGAGAGAGGAGAATAATATGACACATGGGTATCTGAGAACAAAATTTCTCACTTGTCATAAAAATATGTAAGAAATGAGAGTAGTATATAATCATTAAGATACTGTGCTTATAGAAGCATTATAACATTTATAATCCTTAGATCAATTACTTCCTAGAATAAATGCAGCTGTGATGTATTATTATATAAGAAATTATCCCAACATAATTTATTTTATGGTTTGAGAAAAAATTATTTGTTTTACAATTTTGGTAATGAAGGATCTGGTCCTTGCTTAGCTGGGTGCCTTTGCCTTAATGTGCCTCAAAAGGATATTATCAAGGTGTTGATCAGGAGTATGTTCTTATTTGTACACCTTATGAAGGGGGAAACTTATTCCAATCTCACTTGCATAGATTTTAGCAGACTTCAGGTGTTCAGCTGCAAACAGAGAGTCCTGTGTCTTCCAGAAAAAGGAGAAAAGAAAGAGAGAATTGGGAAAGGGAAGAAAGAGAAGGATATTATGTCAAATTTCTGAGATTTCTAATGCCTAAAGAAGATTTTGGACCATGTTGATCCAGTGAAAGAACAGAAATAGTTATGCTCTATTACCTTCTAAAAATACTATAAACAAACCCATACATTAGTTCCACAGGAAATGAAAATATCTAGTCCTATAACTCCTCCAGGTCTTCAACAAGAAGAAATAATTAATAATCAAGTTAATCAGATTGTATGAAAATGTCAATACCCTGTTTACTTGAAATGTGTCATTGTATTCAGATTCGAGTTGTAGAGTGAAAATAAAACAAATGTTATGGCAAAGAGGAACTGGGAGGCTATTGATGATTATATGATTCCAGTACCTATGCATAAGATTTTTGAGAATAAGAGTGTTTGGCACTGTAATTAGAAATATATATATATATCTTCACATAAATCATTCTCCATTATTTAGGTGGATCTTAAACAAAATGATGCATCTTTATACAAAGAGGAGAAAACATAAACAGAAGAAAAGATAGGCAAAAATGAAATTTACACAAACAGAAGCCAAAGAATGGTGAGCTAGCTAACAGAAGTTGGAGAAAGCAAGTATTTGATTCTGACATAATTTAAGGAAGACATTTTAAAATTGGAATGCGTTGAAAGGAAAGCAATCAGAGTATTTAGAGATCTTAAATTTAGGATTCAAAAAGATTGATTAAAGGATTTGAAGTATTTGGCTTCAATAAGGGGAAACCTAAAAGGGTTATTTTAGCTATATTTATGTATAAAGGCTATTAGGTGAAAAGTGATTTATTCCGTGTAGCTACAGAGTACAGAACTAAGTGACAATGAGTAGAACTGTAAATAATCAGATTTCTGTTGACCAGAAGAGAGATCTTCACTATCCAAAACTCATTGTGCTAGTGTCACTAGTTTTTCTTTGACTAGAGGTATTTAAGAAAGATCACCCCACAACTTACAAATTTTAACTTCAAGAAACTCATTTTATAAAACATATCATCTAACTACAACTAAGGAAATAGCCTTTAACCTAGAATATGTTATCTATAAAAGTTCTTCAAATTTTTCTTAAACTATGTAAAATTATATACATATATGCATGTATGTATACATTTTTTCTAACTACAGGGTTCAAACCATTCCACAGATGTTTGTTTGTCTTGACTTTTTAAATGTTTAGAAATCCTTGCTAATTTTTGTTTACCTCTGGGACTCCAAGACTCCAGTACATAGATAAGATGTACATCTTGGTAATAATAATTATTTTAATTATTTTATTTGCTTTTTTGTGGAATATAGAACAATTCTAGTTTGTGCAATTCACTCAACACCATTAGAAATTTGTTACATTTTTTGGCCTCTGTCAAGTAAATATCATATTCATCTATACTGTTAATTGGCTTTATTTGCATAAATATACACATGGATTATACTTTGGATTACTTTTAAAACAAATTGTATATTTTTGATGTTATAAAGCTCTATCAAATCTGAAATATCTATTAAATGAATCAATATACTATACTCAAATCTCAGAGGACATAATTTTAAATTGTTAAATATAGCAAAGAGACTATTAAAATGTCAGATAAAATGAACTCAAATTACTAAAAATATCTTTGCATGAATTTATGTATGGAAGAAAATATCTCAAAGGGCAAAAACTTACCCTACTGTATCTAATATCAAGAACTTTAGTGCACTTTGTCCTTATTTATAATTATTGCTGAGATTTGAATAACTTCGTTTTCTGTTAGCCACTGGGGAAAGGAGATGAAAATGACCTTTAAATAAATAATTATAAGCTAGGTTTTTTTACAATCTTCAATCGTTTTTCTCCTTTTGAATGCACTTCTAATACATTTTTCTGATTATTCTGAAGAGTAGATTTTGAATAAATTTACACTTTGAAGTATTTTAGAAAGATTTCTATCTGCATTCCACAAATCTGTAAATGAGAGAGAAATATAAATTGATGCAGCAGCTTAAGTACATCTGGAATAACCAAGAAAGAAACACATTAAAGTTAATTAGGACAAAAAAAGCAGCTTTTATCTCTTACTTATAAAGAAGAAAATATGATTGTAAATTATAACTTTTCTTTTCCTAAACTAGCTCAATGCATATCTGGGGACATACAGTTTTCAGTCTGAGATTTCTAGTACACTCAGCTAGACAAGCAGGTATACTGGGATTTACAGCTATCTGTGGGTTGTTCCCTCTTTTTCCCTTTCATCAAAAATGAGAACATCTGTATCATCACAGCAAGATGCTGACCCGTACCTCTTGGATGCTGTCCAGCGATGACCTCTGTTGCTCTGTTTGGATAGTCCAACATGAGAAGAATAGACAATTACTGAAGAAATGCTGAGCAGAAAAGAATTCTGATTTTTGTAAAACAAAATTTGCTCATCTTGTGAAATAAATGAGAATGTGCAATATGAACTATGCCATGGAAATAGGATACACACAAACATAAGGGTGTACTTTATAAAAATTAAGAACACACAGAAATTATTAGAATAGCATAATGATTACTTAAAGTATATAAAGAGAGAACATTTAAATTTAAATTATGCATTAGCAGATAGATACTAAAATTGCTTTTGAGTAGAGTAGGTGTGTGTGTGTGTGTGTGTGTGTGTGTGTGTGTGTGTGTGTGTAATGGTCGGCCTAGTTAATTTTCCACTCTGAAGATAAAATATAAAGAGAATGTGTTTGTTCATAAAAGAAGACAATGGTATTGTGTGAGGGAGAATAGAACAAAAGACAAGACAAACGTGAGATAAAGAAATGCAAAGATAATTATGGAGAAGGCTTAAAATGAAAATATGTTTAAAAACAAAAATTAAGGTGCTCGCTTCGGCAGCACATATACTAAAAACAAAAATTAAGGCAGAAAAGGTATGAACAGAAAAACTGAAAAATACTTTTGTGCCTAGTTTGTACCTAAGTTGGTATACATTTCTTACACTATATCTGCAATACTAATTTACTTATTAAATTATCTACAGCACAATTGATCATTTTCATTGTGAATAAAATAGGCAACTGTGGTTTTCATAAGGACATTTCCAGCTAGGCTTCAACAATTCTCTCAAATTACAACTGTAAGCTATAATTTAGATCCAATAAAACATATTTATTTTAAAGTTCCAACAGAGAAAACCTACAGAATGAAAGAAAATATACTTTCCAACAATAGTTAGGTTTCGTTTCCTAGAGGTTTGAAAGTAATATTTTCTTTTCTTGGAGAATGGCTAAAATACAAGTTTGTGACTGACCTCTAAATTAGTGCCCACATCCTTTACCCTAAGTGGTTTCTCCTTATGTGTTTAACTTGCCTACTTAGATTTACAAAATATAGAGTTAAGACATAGTGCTTATCTTTTTTTTTTTTTTTTGTACTCTGGATTCTGACCTTTCATTAGGTATTTTTTCTCAAGATCTACCACAGCAATAACAAACCTGCTGTTTAGAAAAATTATATGAATGTGGATCCCAGTTCATTCTCTTACTAGCTTTACCACCTAAGAAATGTAATTAATCTCCGTGTAAAATGGCTCTACTGAGACCTACTTGAAGGTCCTGTTATTATGGTTAAAGTGTTAAACAACATAAAATTAGTATGTTACCTAATACAGAAAAAGTGGTCAATTGCTTCTCGGCCTTTTGGCTAAGTTCAAGTGTAGAAAAAGTGGTCAATACGTATGGACTTCTGTTGATTATTTTGCATAAAGGCATTCTGCATTTTTCAACTAACGTTTAACAGAGTTCCTGTTAAGTTTTGAATTCTGGTCAAAATGAGCACGTTGTCACAAAAACAGTGCTTGTGACTTCTCGTAGAATTGGTAGAAGACAGGTATCAGTCTATTGTGATACAAATCTAAACAAAATAGAGAATTAGTAAGCCTTCTAGATAATATATTAACAATTCCAACTGCAGCAGTTTCTATATCACTCTCAATTTTTTGCAGCAGGCAATAATATGAACTCAAGTGGGCTGGACTTATTCAGAGGGACACGGGGTGTAGGGGTAAGCAATAAGGGGAAGAAAAAATATGATGGCAATTTAAAAAAAAAGGGAAACAAAGCTTATGTATATAAGAGTAGGGGGTTTTAGGGTGGGGAGGACGGGAAAATGAGACTTAATTGTGTCATACACTGGTACAAATTCTCAATATTGTGTGTGATCATGATGTGTATATATAATGTACCAATAATGAGTAAAATAAAAATACTCATCAGTTTTAATTGAAAGTTTTATTGTGAAAATTGTTCTGCAGGTTTATGTAAGAATAATAAAATGAGATTCAAACTACCTTCTCTCTATTTTCATACAATGATAATGCCAGAATAAAAGGGAATTTCTAGGTAACAAAACTAACTAAATTGTGAAAAAATAGCTAAATTTGACACCTATGTGTTTTGTTATCAAGCAATTATGGGTTAACAAGGTAACTATGCTGTCTGCAGAATGTACCTGAGTCACCATAACTTCTGTAATGTCATCAGAGGAGTAGAAGGGACTCAGAAAGTCCTGTTAGAACTTTTTGCTCTGCCCCCTCTTCCCCTCACTGCTCTGTGTTGTGTAAACTCTGCTTGTTAAGTTCCCAGGGAAATTCCAGGGGAATTAAGCTTCGCTGATGTAAAGATGTCAAATACATAAACAATCGAAGACTGCCAAATGTTCTGCTTCTGTTTCTGTACCCTCTTGCTGTACCCTTAACCCTATAAAATTGTCCTCCCATATTTTGAGCCTGCTTTATTTGGGAAAGGCAATAATGAAATGACTGTCAACAAAGATACGTGATTATAGTCTTAACGAAGGCCCTGGTCCATCCCAAAGGAAAGGTCTGGAGCTTCTCAGGTCCTACCAGTATAAATAAAGCTATTTACTGCCTCTAAAATGAGTGCATACTTCTCAGATGAAGAAAGTCAAATATACATGAAAAACTGTTCAACATCAAGTATACCAGTATAAATAAAGCTATTTACTGCCTCCAAACTTCTGGGTCCTGTCTGTTTTCTGGTTTTAGTATTCTGCAACAACAAAATTATACTACATATCACAACCAGAATAGTGACCATGATGTTTATAGCAAAGAAGTGACTGGAGAAACGAATGTTTGTTTTCGCTTTAGAAACCTAGTCAGGCATAGTGGTGGATATCTATAATCTCAGCACTCAGGAGACTAAGGTAGGAAGCTTCCCATGAGTTTGAGGCCAGCCTTGGCTATGTAATGAGTTCAAGGCCAATCTGGAAAACACGGAGAAACCTTGTCTCCAAAAAACAAAACAAAACAATCCCCCACACAGAAACAACAAAAATAAATCTGGCCAGAAAAAGGAAAGATTATAATACTCAAGCCTTTATAATTTTCCAGGTTAAAAGAATGTTTGGCTCTATTATATATGAAAATTACAAAGCATATGACACATGGTTAGCACTTACTAAATATTCTTTAATTCCACCATAATATAATATGAATGTATGTATAATTAACACACACATATGCTTCTTTGAACCCATTATTACATTTCATGCCATGTGTCTTTGCTGTCACTGAAGTACTGGTCTTTATTTGAAGGTCTGCTATATACCCTGAAGACTTGGTCTTGACACACCCTCTCTGAACTCTGTCCTTTCTCGTTACTGTGTAGACATCTAACAGAGCACAGATCTACACCCTAAGGATAGTCATGGATTGTCCCTGGTTCTGCCATTGTTGACTGCTGACAGTCATCAGCTCTGTCCTTCTCAGGGCTTTTCTCTGCACTATGACATTGTTCTATAGTCACTTCCTCATGATTACAGGTACAACTCAAATGTAATAACTGGTTAATGTAGGGTTTGGAGTGAAAAAGCCTAAGTCCTTTCCCTTTACTTTAAGCCAATTCTTAAGCTCTGTGACTCAAGTCTACTCTCAAGCTCCAGACCTTTCATTTGGGACAGACCAAAGCCTTTGTTAAGACTATAATCACATATTTCCCTAACTTCTTCATATAGGTTACTTCTGAAGGAAATTATCTCACTCATATATCAATCCAGGAACACAATGTATAAAGATCACTCTCTCCTATCTTTGGGTTATTTTTTCATTATTCTTTCTAATAATCTTGTATAAATATTTAAAAATGATTTAACAAAATTAATATTTCTCCACCAAAGATTAATATCATTACATTTTCCTTGCCTTCATTTTTTTTACTCAGATAATTTCATTTAAACACTCAAAACACCATCAATAAATTATTATGTGTCGAATGCTATATTGAAGCAAAGGAATACAATAGTGGGCAAAACAAATTGTTTACACTTTTTATGGAGCTTCTTGTCAAATGGCAGAGACAGACATTTAAAACTTTTGGTTTATGTCTTGTAATCTAACTACTTTAAAAGTAATTGATTCGGGCCAGAGATTTAGCTCAGTGGTTCCAGCGCCTGCCTTGCAAACGCAAGGCCCTGAGCTCGATCCCGGTAACCACATACAATGCTGGGCCTGGTGACTCACGCCCACCAGCCATCAATATCACATACCACAGTGCTGAGCATGGTGGCTCACACCTGTAATCCCAGCACTCAGGAGGCAGAGGCAGGAGGATTGCTGAGTTCCAGGCTTGCGTGGGCTACATAGTGAACTGAGGGCCAGCCTGAACTACAAAGTGAGACCCTGTCTAAAAAAAAAAAAAAAAAAAAAAAAGTAATTCATTCATTTCTGTGCAAATGGATACACCTGGAGGACACACTAATAAGTGAAAGAAATAGATCACAGATAGGCAAATACCGGATCATCTCTTTGATATGAGCATCTGTAGATGCAAATGAGCTCTAGAAAGTATGACAGTTTTTGTAGAATGGGAAATTTCCAAAGGAAATTTGGTGTGGGAATATAATGAGGGGAAGGAATAAATATGAGTCTGAAAGAAAATAAAAGAGCATGTATATAGGGGGTTGGGGAGGTGTGGGTGGGTGGGAATATGGGTAAAAATGAGAATTGACTTGTGTCATATATTGGTACAATTCCCCAATGTTATGTGTGCTTGTGAGATGTATATAAATTGTACCAATAAAGAATTCAATTTAAAAAAATAAGTAATGATACACAGTAAATAAATTAATGATATCTTATTGGATTATGAAATTATATTTTTTCATAACATAAAATAATTCAAAAGGGAAATGGTGTCTTTTAATACTGTTTTCATCCCAAGTTCTCTAGCTTGAAACTAAAACAAAATTCTTGGCCTTTTTCCTTACCAAGAATAAAGATCACCTTTATTCAGTGGTGGAACGACCACTATACCAAACAAAACATAACAGTGAATATTCACCTAGGCAGAAATTGATTAAGAAATGCCATTGATTTGGGAACAATATCAGTTTAAATCTTTACCACAACTCTAAGGCAGAGGCCTCTCCAGAATTAAGGAAGGCATATAGTATTTTTAATTGAATTATTTACTGGTACATTTTATATACAGCTGACAATCACACCCAACATCGGGGAATCTGTACCAGTATATGACACAAGTTAATTCTCATTTTTACCCATATCCCTACCCACCCCATAATCCCACCTTTTATATACATGTGCTTTCTTTTTTTTTCCAAATCATATTTATTCTTTCCCCTCCCATATTCCCTTTGAGTGCTTCCTATTTCACAAAAATCATACATTCTAGAACTCATTTACATCTACAAGTTCTCATACCAGAGGAAACATATGGTATTTGCATAACTGTGATCTGTTTATTTCACTTATTACTGTGTCCTCAAGGTGTATCCATTTGCACATAAATGAATGAAACTTGTCATTCATTATGGCAGAGTAATACTCCATTTTATAAAAAAACACATCTTCTTTATACAGTCTCCAGTTGATAGGTATCTGGGTTGTTTCCAAGATTGGGCTATCACAAACTGAGCTGCTATGAACATGGGTGTACATATGTCTTTACAGTATAATTCTTTTAATTCCTTCTAGTATATTCCTAGAAGGGGAATAGCAAGATCAAATGAGACCTCTAAACCTAGTTTCCTGAGGAATCTCCATACTGATCTCCACAATGGTTGCACAAGTGTACAAATCCCACCAATAGTGGAGAAGGGTTCCTTTCTCCCTGCAGCCTTGCCAACATTTATTGCTGGTTGATTTTGCAAAAGCAGCCATTCTTTGTGAAGTGAGATGAAATCTCAGTGTTGTTTTCACCTGCATCTCTCGAATGACCAGTGATGTTGAACATTTCTTCATATGCTTCTTCGCTGCTTTGACTTCTGCCTCTGAGAAGTATCTGTTCATTTCAGATGCCCATTTTTGAGTTGGGTCTTTAAACTAGTTCACTACGAGGGAAATTAGTAAAACTCTACCCTTCTCAATAGCATATAGGAAAATGAAATATTTAAGAATTCATCTAACTAAAGAGTTGAAAGGGCGGCGGACGGACCGGACCCAGCAGCTCCGGGCCCGCCATGCCGTGTTTCCAGCAGACTGGAGAACTTGCGGCGGATGGACCGGACCCAGCAGCTCCGGGCCCACCGTGCCGTGTTTCCAGAGGACTGAGGAATGAGCAGCGGGCGGACTGGACCCAGCAGCTCTGAGCCCACCGTGCCTTGCTTCCGGCGGACTGAGTGAGCAGCACGCGGACCCAGCTGCAGGGTGCAGTCCATTTCCAGTGGACTGAAGGCCGCCCAGCAGCACACTGTATCCCGGAGCTGTGCAGTGAGGAGTCAGACATAGAGGTAACACATAAGCTCAAAGTATCCAGTATAGAATCTAACAAACCTTTTTTGTCTTATTTACTGTGTTTAATACTGATATTGGCATTTATTGTATTATGGTAACAAACATGATATGATTGTTCTGCTCAAATACCTACCATGATGTGTCAGGAGTGAGAACTCTCAAGGGTTATTACAGATTCAAGGAGGACCCCCCAGGAAAGTG
>PVIC010057597.1:0-10617 GCA_004025085.1 Thryonomys swinderianus
TATCCACTGTGAGTTTAGTTTTGTGCATGGTGAAAGAGATAGGTCTAGCTTTAGCTTTTGGCAGACTAAAGCCCAGTTTTTCCAGCAACATTTGTTAAAGAGGCTGTCTTTCTTCCATTGGGGATGTTTGGCTCCTTTGTCAAAGATAAGGTGGCTTAGTGTATCTGGAGTTGTAGGAAACATTATTTTAATGATCTTAAAAGACCCTCTAAACTGTTCAATATATTCTCAAATAACTGGCCTGAGGGCCTATGGAAGATGCTGGCCCGTCCCACCGCTCAGTTGTGACATGCTGCCACCAGCGGGCCGCTTCAGCTTATACACTCAGGTTATCCACTCATATCCCCCTGTTGCACATGCAGCTCCTGAGAGAGCTCACTTCCACTTGCAACAGTTTCACACCTGATATGAATATGTAAGTGGTCCATACTTAAACATAGTAAATCTATGATACTGCCTTCAGTTTATCACCAGTGTGAAGGGTTGCTCAAAAGGATTATCTCTGGCACAGTTAGGACCCCAGGATGCATTTATATAGAAAGTGGCTCAGGGACATAGACTGGATTCAGGACTTTTCCCATCCAAGTACTAATCAGGCCCAACCCTGCTTAGCTTCTAAGATCAGACAAGATCAGGCACATTCAGGCCATAGATGGATTCAGGACCTTTGTAGGCTCATAATAAAAAGTAGATTGAATTAACCAATTTTAAATGATTGGTATGTGTTACTATTATAATACATAAATTTATTACATGTATTGAACAAACTTAAGTTCATTGTTAGTTATAAGGTTAACAAAAACATTCTTTTGGTAGAAACAGAATTACAATAAATAATTCATCATACTTCATATCTTTTAATATCACTCTGATACTGCTCCCCTCTCACACAATCCAGGCTTTATTTCTCCAGTTTGTTTCAAGGGAACTTGAACAAAAGCTCATTGATGTAAGATGAAACACAAAATTCAAATAAGAATCCATCTTTTGGAACATGCATTCAGCTTGTCTCCTTTGAACCAAAGGTGGAATTATCTGAGTCATGGTTTTCTCTTCTGTGAAAGCACTTTGGAAACTGTAAAGTATTGTTAAAGAAAGTGCTATAGTAATAGTCTATGAATTTCCATGTGTCTAGCACAATCCCAAACACCCAATCAGCAGGTACTGCATGTCAAACCACATTTTTTAATCTTTTTAAATTATGTATCTAAAATTCCCTTGTATATTTGTATTTACCTTTAAAAACTCAAAATAAATTCTCTATAACTGGCTACTGTTACCCAAGATAAAATAACATCGATAAGAAAATGTATTTCAATAGTAATTAAAGATTTATTTTCTTGCCTCATGAAGAAACATTATTTTAATGACCTTAAAGACCCTCTAAGCTATTAACATGTTCTCAAATAATTGACCTAAGAAGCTATGGAAGATGCTGGTCCATTTCACCGCTGAGTTCTGAGATGCTGGTGCCAGAGGGATGGTTCAGTTTGAACGCCCAGGTTATCCACTCATATAAGGTTTTTAAGCCATATAACCACTATTTTATTTTTGTATGCTCTGAAGTCTTAACAACTGCAAAAAGCTTTAAGAAAAGTCCAATCAAATTACTAACCATGGACATATTTTCTTCTATATCTTGAATGTCATTTAGTGCCAGAAAATTTGTTTCCCACTGCATGCAGTTGTATAACAAATCATCTTTTTCAGTGAATTGGTTTTTTACGTCAATTACTATTTCTGTTCCCTTAGCTGTTTAATAAAAAGTAAGTCTTAATTCACGGAAATGTGTTTATTAAAGACATTATTATTTTTTCCTGAAGTTTTTAATTGCCTATAAGAATTTCAACATGGGAAAGAACACAGAGATATTTTGTATTTATCTCTAATGGGATGGTATAATATAGAATTATAATATGAAATTGAATGTCACATTTGGAAGGTAATATAAACATAATATACAGAATATCTTTCATTTGAATTAAAGTATGATGAATTCAAATTTTGAAACTATGAATATATCACTTAAACTTAATGTTTTAGTTACTTTTCTCTTGAGACAAAATATACAACTTCCAAATTAGAGGAGGAAAGGTTTATTTTGTCTCACGGATTGTAGGAGTTTCAGTCCATAGTCTGGCTTAAAGCCAAGGGTACATGACAAGGATGCAATACAGAGATGAAATAGTTCCTGGCAGGTAGAAAGCAGCAAGGCAGCAACAGGAAGTGACAAGCAACCTCAGCAGCCCTCTGTCTGGCCCTTCTATACTGCCCAGGCTACCCACCTTAGAGCAGATAGCTCTCACACCTAGGGAGGGCCTTCCCATTTTTCACTCCCAGAACTATGGCAAACCAATCAGTGGGCTAATTTAGTAATCAAACACCCTTGATCCCAGCAGCACACATTTACTCCAAGGATCACACACTCTAGATTCAGACACCTCTGAAAAGCCCCGCTATGAGAGCAAAATGCTTTGAGGGACATCCTAATACAAGCCATTGCAATAAGGTATTTTTACTTTACAGTATAAAAAGAGTACTTAAAAGTAGATTCTAACTATGCTCAGTAAAGTAAGGGAATATTAATATGTTCTATTTGAAACAATAAATGTATTATACCGATTTTCATTTCTATTTTTGTATAATTTTTATATTATTTGATGTCTTATTCTCTATTAAAAGCTTCTTTATTTCTCTTCCTCTATGGTCTACAATATAGTAGAAGAGAAGGACAAGTGTTTTGTCTTTCTTTTATTTACAGAATTGGTAGTGTACAAGGCAGAGTAATATTTTTATTTTATCCTTTATAATTTGGGCCCTAAGTCAGGTCGCAGAACTTTTACAATTTTTATATATTTTCCTTTTGTAAAAATAATAGGTTTTGAAAGATTGTATAAAGTACAAGAACCACTTCGTACTTTGATAAAACAAAGGTACAAAAGAGCATACTGCACAGACAAGATCCAATTGAGCGTGAGTTTAAACTGTAATCTTAGCTGACATTTATCTAAAATTGTCTCCTACTTTGTCATTACACTATTACAGGTACGAGTTTGAATGGCCCATAAATCAGAGATTCTGTAATTCTGTCTGAAAAATCAAGGCTGATTTAAATTTATTTGAAGTCCCAAGGACCTCAGAAAATGGATTATTAAATGGAGATATATGGCTCTCTAAGAGGTGGCAGACATCATACTACGGTCCATAAAAGCCCCACACTTGCTCCCGTCTTTTGGCTTATCAAGGGTCTCTATTTCACACCAAAAGGCATTTAAAAAATAAAAATAAAACACTTCACTTTGTTGAAAATCTCAACCCACCCTGTCACCCACTCATACAAAATTTCTCATAAACTGATCTTGGGAATCTTTCTAAGAGAATGCTTAAAATTCTATGTAAATTCTTCTATTCAAAAATCTATTTGAAGATTTAGTGATGGTTTAACCTTTGTACAGGTGGTTCCGAATGGTTGTATAAGCTTTCTATGACTGTGTGTAGTCAGTGCCAGATTCCTGTCTCAGTTTACTACTAATGGTATTTTCTCATGGAGCATGCATGGAAGTAAGAAGAAAATGACATGTTCACATATACTAAATTACCGTCGTCCTTTATTATATTTATTTCTCTAAATGTTTTCATTTTAGAAACAGAAGATTTAGCCCTTTTAAATGGCTTCCAAAAACAAACCAAAGATCACAAAACTCTTGAGGCAAAACATCTGAATTTGGTAATGTGTTTATGTCTTTATGATTTCTGTTGGCTGATACAATTTTTTTTCTTAAAATTCAGTACAAAAATTTTCTCTCATTACATAAGATTTTTAAATTGAATTCTTTATTGGTATATTTTATATACAGCTCACAATCATACTCTGCATTGGGGAATTTGTACCAGTATATGACAGTAGTTAATTCTCAATTTTATCTGTATCCCTACCGACCCACAACCTCCCATCCCTTATGTACATGCTATTTCCTTTTCTTTCCAAATCATATTCTTTCTCCTTATTATGTTCCCCCACCATATTCCCTTTGAATATTTCCTGTTTTACAAAATACAACATACATTCTAGAACTCATTTACATCTACAGGTTCTCATACCAGAGAAAAGATATGGTATTTACATATATGTGATCTATTTATTTCACTTATTAGTGTGTCCTCAAGGTGTATCCATTTGCCCATAAATGAATGAAACTTGTCATTCTTTTTTTTTTTTTTTGAGACAGGGCCTTGCTTTGTAGTTCAGGCTGGCCCTGAGCTCACTATGGAGCCCAGGCAAGCCTGGAACTCAGCAATCCCCCTGTCTCTGCCTCCCGAGTGCCGGGATGACAGGCATGAGCCACTACATTCGGCAAAATACTTTTCATTCTCTATGGCAGAGTAATACTCCATCTTATTTTTTTTTAAAAAAACACACATCTATGTCCAGTCTCCAGTTGATGGGCATCTGGGTTGTTTCCAAGATTGGGCTATCATAAACTGAGCTGCTGTGAACATGGGTGTACATATGCCTTTACAATATGAATCTTTTAATTCCTTTGGGTATATTCCTAGCAGGGGGATAGCAGGGTCAAATGGGACCTCTAATCCTAGTTTTCTGAGGAATCTCCACACTGGTATCCACAATGGTTGTACAAGTCTGCAATCCCACCAACAGTGGAGAAGAGTTCCTTTCTCCCTGTAGCCTCGCCAGCATTTATTGCTGGTTGATTTTGCAATAGTAGCCATACTTTGTGGAATGAGATGGAATCTCGGTGTTGATTTCATTTGTTTCTCTTGAAAGACCAGTGAGGATGAACATTTCTTCATATGCTTCTTGGCTGTTTTGACTTCTGCCTCTGAGAAGTGTCTATTCATTTCAGATGCCCATTTTTAAACTGGGTCTTTAAACTGGGAGAGGGAGCTGATTTAAGTTCTTTATATATTCCAGATAGCAGCTCTTTGTCTGACAAACAGCTAGTAAAGATTTTTTCCATGTTGCTGATTGTCTTTTAGTGGTGCCAATGGTTTCTTTTGTTGTGCATAAGTTTTTAGTAGAATGAGATCCCATTTGTTGATTCTTCCTGCTAGTTCTCATGTATGGAGGTTTTGTTTATAAAGTCTCTGCCTGAGCCAATGTCTCCAAGAGTTTTACGTGGCTGGATGTAGGGTTTGTGATTCTGCAGTAGTAAATTAGTCCATGGATTCTGTTAGTATGGTTCTGGGCATGGATAGTGGGAAAGCCCTCCTTGGGGATGGCTGACACCTCAAAAGGATTGTAGCATGGATGAGTAAAAGAGGAGAGTATTGCTTTTCTGCTATTGCTTCTGCTGCTTCTCTGCTGCTTGCTCTTTCGCTGTCTCTGGTCTCCACAATGTGAACTGTGTCGTTCCTTTGCTGTGCCTTTCTGCCTTAGAGCAGCCCCTCTGCAAACTGAGCCACAATAAACCTTTGCTCATTAAACTTGGGTGTTGAACATTGCGTCTCAGTGATGAGAAAAGTCACTAGGGCACCAAGTAATACTAAGTATTATAATGTAAAAAAAATGGAAAAATAGTATCAAGGTAGATATTAATATATCTGAAGGAAAAATTGGAAAATTATACCATCATGCCTCAGCCTCTTAATAACTTAATTACTGACAGATGTTAAAGGGGGATAAGAATGTAGGAAGAACTATTGCCTACTAATCCAATTAATAATCTCATGGAACTATACCTTATATGCTATATATACATATATTATGTATATTCTCTATAGTAAACGGGGGTTTTAGATTCTATTTAAATGCACATTGAACATTAACAAAAACTTATGAGGGTACTGGATTACAAGACAATTTTTTTAATACAAAACATAAAGACCACCATTTCACTGAACAAGATATGTGAAATATGCACCAGGGATGTTGTTCAGCAGTACCTTGCCTGCATGGCAAGTGAAAAGTCCTGATTTTGATCTCCACAACTAAAAAAAAAAGATGTAAAGCCGGGTGTGGTGGCTCACGCCTGTAATCCCAACACTCAGGAGGCAGAGACAGGAGGATTGCTGAGTTCAAGGCTTGCCTGGGCTACATAGTGAACTGAGAACCAGCCTGAAGTATAAAGCAAGACCCTGTCTCAAAAAAAAAAAGATGTAAAATAGAAGCACACAATAAAAATACAGTAAAATTTCAAGTGCTTAATAATTACACATGAAAATATAAGCTATGAATTTTGAAGAAATACTTGAAAGCATATAATTTTTATAATATGAAATATATAAACAACTCATAGAACTCACTAGAAAGAGAACCTACCTAGTTTAAATTACAGGAAAAGTTCTGAACAAATATTTTATGAAAAGATATGCAGATGCCCAGCAAGTACATAAAATATTTAACACTATTAATAATTTCAGAAGTACAAATCAATGACATATCAGTATAAATAATCTCAAATGGCTAAATTTAAAACACTGGTAATATAAAGTGTTGACAAGAGTGTACAAGAGCGAATTTTCATATATTCCTGATATTAATTCCATTTAGATTATAATTTGACACTTTCTTATAAAGATAAATACACATTATATTATTTAGCAGTTCTACTCCTACATATTTGCCTAACAAAATTGAACATATATGTCTACAAAAAGTAACTGATGTTGCCAGACATGGTGGCCTATGCCTATAATCCCACTACTTGGGAGTCAGAGGCAGGATGATTGCTGAGTTCGAGGCTTGTCTGGGCTACATAGCGAGCTCAGGGCTAGCCTGAACTGCAAAGCTAGACCCTGTTTAAAAAAAAAAAAAAACTTCATGTTGATGCTCATAAAGTTTTATTAATAATGACACAAAATCTAACCTACAGATCCCTCAGTGGATAGGTGGATAAACAAAATGATCTATAACAATAAAAAGAAATAAACCATATACCATGGCAATAAAGAATCCTAAAAGTATTGTATGCTAAATAAGATAAACCCAAACAACAAAGAAAAATCACATACTGTAGAATTCCACTTGTATGAAATTTTTCAATAAACATATTTAACAATAATTGTTAGGGTTGCAATATAGGTATGGAATGGATTCAATACAAAAGGATATGAGGTGACTTTTCTGGAGTAGTGTTAATATTTTGTATCTTGATTTTAGTGTTATATGAGTTCATTGTTACATGAGTTCATTTACCTCAGAACTAATCATATAATTCTCTTAGAATTGATAAATTTTCTGAACATAAAAAGGTACTTTAATCTGACTATAAATTTCTAAAAAGTTGTGATTATAAAACAGAACTTACAAAAAACTTATGCATCAAAAATATTGTTTTTCAGAATTGTATAGTCATAAATACTGCATTAGGAAACATCACAATGAATGAGTTCAACTTCATCTAAAGGAATTTTTTTTTTTTGAGACAGGGTCTCGCTTTGTAGTTCAGGCTAGCTCAGAGCTCACTACATAGTCCAGGCAAGCCTCGAACTCAGCAATCCTCCTGTCTCTGCCTCCCGAGTGCTGGGATTACAGGCATGAGCCACCACGCCCGGCTAAAGGAATTTTTTAAATAAATGTAGAATAAGACACAAGACCATGGTGAAAGGGATTTTAAAATCATAAATAAATATAATGAAGAAGGCATCAAAGCAACAAAAAACTAAAACATAGACCTATCTGGCAAGATGAATCACACTTTAGGGGTTAGTTTTCTGAGACATTACTATTATTAGTGTATTTATTACAACTAATAAATAACTCAAGAAAGGCTTTCAAAGCACTGACAGTGGTACATCTAACGAATGATAATTATTAATCTAAAATTATACATCTGGAGAAAAACAGATTGGGAAACCGCTGTTTCTTAAAATAATATTAACAAGAAATATTTTATATATTTGTATCTTTTAAAATAAAATTAAATATTTGAATTTGCTATTCATACTTTTCAAGTTTCCAAACGTTTAAAGGATATTACAGTTAGTAACTGTTACATTTTAACACTGTTATCATAATTTTTGAAATGTGAGAAAGAAAATAATAGGTTGCATATTTGTATGTCATGACAGTGAGCACCATGAAATATTCATGCCCAGATAAATACATACATAAGTATATGACTTTGCCTTTCCTTACAAATGTATATATTTCAGTAAGATATATTCTATAACAAACATTATAAATTGTAGGATATATTCCTCCTATATATACTAATGTATATCCTCATTGCTCATTATATAAGTAGAAATCAAAAGTTTCTAACTTGCTGATATAAAATTTGTACCACTGTAATAAAAGGCAGCAGTTAAGGATGTTGTTCAGTTTATAAAAATAGGTTAAGTGTGAAATGAAACCATTAGAAACATCACAGCTAGCCATATACCTTCTGACTACAAAACCATCAATATAAATTATTTATATTCCTCACTTTTTGAGAAATGTAACTAATCTTCTTTATTAATATACATTCATTTACTCTTTCATAAAATTTTACAAGAGTGCTAATTTAAAAACATAATCTTACAGGCTTTAAAACTGACTACTTGTCAGGCAGCCCTAACTAATACAATGCTGTAACTATGTGTAAGTAGAACTTTCTCCATACTTAAAACTATACTTATATCTTCATTGTTTTTCTATGACAGTAAATTTTCTCTGTTACCTAACTTGACTTTGCAAAAGCACCTATCTGCACTTTTTATCGGAAGAGCCAATTTCTGTGCTGACATATTATGATTACAAAACATCAGTGATCTTTGCAAATGGGATGTAATACAAACCTGCAGAAACAAATCCACTAAGAAATACTAAAATAAGTTCAGGGGTAGTTCATTTCTTTCTGATGTATCAAGAGTTTAATCTTGATGTTCAGTAATCTGTTCTTTATATAATAATTATGAACCCAGGATTCATGAATCTGTATTCACACCATACTGTAGATCTTCATTATCATTTGCATCAACTACTGATGGGGACAATGCACAACCCATCTTGGGCCCAGGAAATGGCACAGAGCAGTTCCACTTCATTCCTTTGCCTAAATCTTGGGGGACAGATTTATCCATGACCACAAAGAAAGCTTACGATTGTAGTCAAGTTGTGCACTCAGAAAAAAAAAAAATCTCAGTGAATGGATAGCAGTTTCTGATATGACAGTTAATTCTGAGGGTTTTTTATCATCTCATTGCTGTTAGGTGAAGAGTTTGAGTTCGTATGGTGGAAAATATATAGCATATTTTTTATAAGATGAACTAAAAATCATTATACCTGGGCTTTAGGTATCAATCCCTTCTTTTTTTTTTTTTTTTTGAGACAGAGTCTTGCTTTGTAGTTCAGGCTGGCCCTGAGCTCACTATGTAGCTCAGACAAGCCTCGAACTCAGGAATCCTCCTGCCTCTGCCTCCCGAGTGCTGGGATTACAGGCGTGAGCCCCCACACCCCGCACTGTGGTATGTGGTATTGATGGTGAGTGTGAGTCACCACTGAGCTAAGTCTCCGGCCCCATCAATCCCTTCTTTTAACAACTGAGGGAACAAGCAATCCAGAGGCTTCTCTGCGAAATTTCATTTGGAGGAATTTTCTTAATGGATTGTTTTTAAATTATTTACTGTTTTAAAATACTATGATTATACTTCTCCCTATTCTTGAGGAGCTGAGCAAGATTTCACTATTAAAAACTGTAGCAAATTCAAGATGAATGCTTTTTTAAGTGAACACTAAGATACACATGGAAAAATTTTATGTAATAATTGTTACTTTATCACATATGGAGATCATCTGTTCCCTTTGTAGAAATTAAACTGAAAGTTAGTGGACAACCCTATTGCATACCAATTATTTAAATTACAGTTGTTCAAAATTATATAATTTTAATTGACATATGGTTGTGCATATTTATAGGGTATATTTCTATGTATTTACACAACACAAAGTTGTCAAATCAGGTTCATTAACATTTTCAACTCTAAACGTATATTATTCCTTTGTGTTTTGTACTTCTCTGTTCTCCCGTCACCTTCCAGCTCCGTAGGACGCTAAGACCTGTTGCTCTTGACACTGTTTTAGCACCCACTGTCTGACCTTCCTCTAACTCCTTTCGCTTCCCCTTCTTTGGCCATACTTTCTATTCTCCTTCTCTCTTTCTATGAAAATAACTTTTCTAGCTGCCCAACGTGTACGAGGACACAGGATACCTGTCCTGTGTCTGGATTATTTCACTAACTACATTATCGCCAAGCTCCATCTAAATATCCACAGATGTTTAAGAAAGCTACAGGTTATACCTCCAAGTTCCCCTTGAGCCTCTTGTGCTCAGAGGTGGGGCTTTAGAGAGGTGACTGGATCATGGGGGTGTCATATAGTCACAGCTAAATGTCTGTCGGGAGTAGAGACCTGGTTGGAGAAGGAGTCACTGGAGGCGGGGCCAGAAGGGTCTCGCTCCTTTTCTTCTATCTGCTCTTTCCACTTTCTGGTTTCCTTTTCTATCTCAGTTTTCAGAGTCCTATAGTTTTCAGAGTAGAGGTCTTTCACTTCCTTTGTTAGGTTGATTCCTAGATATTTCATTTTTCTGGGTGCTACTGTGAAAGGGATTGCCTCCCCAATTTCTCTTTCAGTGAATCTGTTGTTTGTGTAGACAAAGGCTGTTGATTTTTGAG
>PVIC010057598.1:0-10611 GCA_004025085.1 Thryonomys swinderianus
GTTGCTAGCATCAGCGAAATCATTCTTCAAAGTGAGATGGACGCGTAACAGCCAGGTCCTTTGATAGCGCTTGGTCATGCCTCTGGCTCAATATGATTTTATTGTTCAAGACACTGCAAATTTCCAGCATAAAACAGTGGATCTGCCAGCTCCAGACATGATTCAGGGGTATATGCGGTTTATTAGCAAAACTCCAACACCATAAGAACAACAGCTAAATGATTTTAGAGTCATGAATATTCTGAAGTTTATATTTCTCTGGCTGAGAACCATCCTATTGAGCCTGCCACATGTTCATTTATTATTCATTGTAATTTGCAGTTTGCTGAATTACTCTGAAACCCATTTACAGTTTTATACTGCCTTTAAAAAGGTGGACACATAAAACATTTTCTCTTGTCTTTATTTTGTAAATTATAATGATAGCTTATTTATAGGGAGATAAGTCGAACAATATAACATATATAATGTGCTAAAATGCATGTACAAAAGGATCGATTTAGATAGTATTTTGAGATACCATGACAATTTTCTAGGGCACTAAAATACAACGTATAGATAGCATCTTGAAGGTTAATACACATATCCAAATTAAGATGATTAGATGTTTCCATAGCCATTTCTCTTTGTTCTTGCTGTTTATTTTGTGGCCGTCTAATTAGCAGATTCCCAACTGGAGAAAAGGGTTGAAAATCAATAGCATATCATAATTCTAAGGATCAATTGATATGAAGAAAACACTTTTTCCTCTATGCTCTCAACTTAATTGTTCTTGTCTCTTGCTTTTTTGGTTTTTTTTTGTGCCAGGGTCTCACTCTGTAGTTCAGGCTGGCCCTGAGCTCACTATGTATCCTAGGCAAGCCTCAAATTCACAGCAATCCTCCTGTCTCTGCCTTCTATACGCTGGGATTACAGGCATGAGCCACCACGTCCAACACTGTGATATGAGGTACCGGGGACTGAACTCAGGACTTTGAGCTTGCCAGACAGACACTGAAACCACTGAGCTAAATCCCATTAAATATGGGCAAGTGTTATGAAGAATGACTTTCAGCAAATATCATGTATTTTCATTAGTAACTTGCAATTAATTGTTGTTAACTCATAAAATATTCCAGAATTGACATCACATCCTGGATATTTTTCTTATTTCCTGGCTGCATTTCTAAATAAAGAATAACAACTCTGTTCCTTTCACAGATTTTAAGGTGCAATAAGCATTAACTGCTTATAAAGGTATTTCTTTGGTAAGCCTAGGGTGTAAGTCCTGATTCTACTTTTGTTTAAAATGTTTTTTTCTGGCTGGGTGTGGTGGTACAAATTTGTCTTCCTAGCACTTGGGAGTCTGAGGTAAAGGATGACCATGAGTTCAAGCCCAGCCTGGGCTACAGAGTTCGAGGCCAGCATGAACTACATAGTGAGAACCTGTGTCAAAAAATAAAAACAAAAACAGCCCCCCCAAACCCAAACAAAACAGAAGATATTATTTCTGTCCTTATTGTTTGCCAACAGACAATAATTTTATAATTATTGCTTTAAAAAAAAGGACTGGATGTTTAAAAATTGGCTAAGGTGATATCTAACTAATAAATATGCTATCTTTTCCATTAAAATTTTCTCATATTAAACTATTCTATCTTATACCATTTTTAAGGTGTTAATCTTACGGTTCTGGTTCATAGTGATATTATTGCATTTTTGCACACTTTTATTGGTACTACATGGCATTTAAAAGAACATAAATGTCAAATTTTCATTATAAATACATAATAGCCATCTTTGTCTGATTTCCATCTCTTGCCTAGATTCTGAAATAGACTTAACAGTGTAATACATTTACTTTTAGAGAACAGCTAAATGAAAAAATGAAACAGTTATTATGTACACCAGAGTGCTTTGTGAAGAAATCACAGGTATTATCAGTCAAATGAATATAAACTAATCAATCACTGCTTTAAAATCTACTTCTTTATCAATCACATCTTGAGAGGAAAATTGGCATGTTGATAGTTTTTCTTGACTAAGAGATGGCTTAAAATAATTTTATTAGTTTCAACTGAAGTAAAATTATAATAAATTCTGGTTTCTTAAAAACAAAATATTAAACATAGTGTCTAAAAATGTTTTACTTATTACAATGTTCTAGGAAATTGCCATTACAAATACATAAAACCTTCTGTTTCAGACTCTGATATAGCTTCTCAACATAGTCATGATCTTTACCTAATCTCTTGATATTTTGCACATGATGAAGTTTTACACTGCTTTTCATTTCTATCAATATCTATCAAAGGCTATTCTTTCAATTATTGCAGGTGATAAAGAATTCAGATGATTTTCCTGCTGTGAAATTTATAGGTTCTTCTATCTATGAGTTGCAATAGCATTATGATGCTCAGTGTTTAAATATATAATTGAATATTTTCCCATATTTAGAGATATTTTATTTCCCACCACCAATGCATATTTTTTGGCTTTAACATCTCCAAAATCACAATGAAGTATGTTCTTTATATCTGGAATAGCCTCTCTGCTCTACTCAGGCTGTAAACTGTCCATCAGGCTGTTAAAATTATACCCTGAAGTCTCCACAAATAAGCTCAGAAAGGACAAAATTTCTTTTCCTGTAAAGCAATTATTTTTGTAGTTGTTACATGTTATTTTATTTTTTAAACTACAAACTCCTTTAAGGTATTGATGATTTATACAATTCCATATGATACATGGTGTTCTGCATATTTTATGTGGACTAAATGTATCTTAAATGAATGCTGAGATAAATATTGAAGTATTGTATAACTAAACATTTTTTTGTCAAGACGCAAGCTGCAGACACACAGAATTCTTGTTCCTTAGCTGTTCATTAGATTCCAAAAAATAATAATTTGTACTGACCCTTTATTGTTTACTCATAAGTGAAATAAATAGGATACAGATGTGTAAATACCATGTAACTTCTCTGGTATGAGAAACTGAAGGTGTAAATGGGTTCCAAAATGTATGACAGGTATTGTGAAATAGAAACAGAATGCTCAAAAGGAAAAGAAGAAGGAAGGGTAGGAATAAGGAAAGAGAGGAAAGAAAAACTTGGTGGTTAAAAAAGAAACAAAGCTATGTACATAGGGTGTGTGTGTGTGTGTGTGTGTGTGTGTGTGTGTGATTTTAGGAGGACAGGGGAATGGGAAAAAATGAGAATCAAGGTGTGTCATGTACAGATACATACCCTCAATTTTGAATGTGACCATAATGTATATACAAAGGGTACCAATAAAATCATTAAGAAAATAAATGCTTTCAAATGCCTGTTTAGTCACTCTCAAAAATAAACACAATAACTCTTCAAGATGAGAGGGACAGACATTGTTAAACCCCCTATGTAGTTACAAACCCACACAAGGCAAATAGATGAACTTGAGCCATTAAGAAGACCCTATTGGAGGTCACCTACTTTCCATAATTGTGTCTTACTAAAAATTGAAATAATAAAGTTTCTCCCACTAAAAATAACGCCAATTAAATGCTTGAAACTAGATAATGCACTCTGCCATCCTTTCAGAAACTGCTGCAGTGTTTGATACTTGGTTCAACTAAACGCTAATTGTAAAACTGCCCTCAGCTGATACGGAGGCTGTCGGCTGTATTTATTACATAATCATTCTACCGGTATACTTCAGATTCTGACACTTACTATTGTAGCTGGCTGGCATGTCTGACCCCATGAAACTTCATTCCTTCCCAAAACGAAAGCCACTGAATAGATGTAACTATGGTAATGGTCAAGGCCCTGTAAAATATTTTCACAAAAATTTATAGATTTGAAAAAAATAGTTCACCTCCCAAACACACTGGTCTGATTTCTGATTGAAAAAATGATGCTGTTACACAGGAACTTATTAGTAAGAGAATTTAAACACGGAACCTGAAAAGCAATATTTTTCCATTCTTTCAAATTGCATGAGTCGGCAAATCAACAATCTTGTATTTCATTTCAGCCTCCATATAATTCATTCACTGCCGCGAGGAGACAGACCCTCTAGGGAATGTCCTAAATCTGTGTAACATTACTTCGTACTATATTTTCCATTTAGCTACAGCTGACAGATGTGACAAATTTGCAAGTAGCCAGGCAACTTCCCCGACTGGGCCTACAAAAGCAATTCCCACGGCTGCACAGAAGAGAGACTGCGAATTACTCTACACTCAGGTTAAATTATCTCAAGTTAATTTGCACTTGAGCTTCTCTCTCCAGACACCTGTATTCGTCAGTGTATCACAGAGCTGCTCTGAGCTGATTCTATTTAGGTTCAAATCAACACTTTAAATGGGAAAGCAACAGTGAATGGAAGTACAAAGATTAGAGAATTTACTGATTTCTGAGATGGTAATGTGAAGAGAGAGCAACCTTGATTATAGGAACGAACAGTTGTAACCATTTTAAATAGTTACCTCAAATTTCACAACTAGGTCAGGTTTTAGATGCAGCCAAAATTGAGTTTTATTCTACGTGAAAATACAAGGACAAGTGTAAATGGGTACTGTGAAACGCTCCTGATTTCGCCGTTCCTGTTTGTTTTCACATTTACAGCACCGAGATACCTTCACGTTGCCAACAGGCAGATAACTAATTAAGAGACAGAGAAGCTCAATCGAGCACATTTGTAGTGAGAAAATAAATGAGCCTCTGCATAGTAATGAGACAGGGTAACTCCTGCGCCCAGGGCACTGTAGCTAGATGCTGACCTTGGGGGTGGAACCCAGCTTCTATGGAGGCATTGAAGCTTGGTACCTAAAAGACATTGGCTTTTTTTTCTTTTTAAAAATATCATATTCATATCCGTAGAGAAAATGAAGTACACAAATACACTTGAAAATAATTATAAACGCCTATGGCCTTAAAGTTGTTCTTGTACATCATGTCTTTCAAGAACTGGGAAAAACTTACAAGAAAATGCCTTTCTTAAAAAAAAAAAAACCTACTAATTCATTTTGTATTTTGCAGGACATTCAACTGTTCATTAGTATTTACTATTATTTTTTCAGTTTGTTTTAGTCTCTCTGATTTTATGTATGCTAACTCCTTAATATACACACTAAAGGTGAAACATAAGCATACATAATTCCAAAAAGTCTTGAAAATCAAGTATGTGTTACCTTAAATGTTAATTATGCTAATACCTCCTAAATAAACGATATATAACTTTTTATTGTCTTCAAGCTTAGACTTATAGATATACCGCCTTTGATGTTTTCAGTTTTTCACTAGTGTGTTTAGAAAACATAATAAATGCATTTGTGTGTGTAGAAATAGGCCATTTGCATGCCTTTCGCTTCCCGTAGCCCTCCTCCCTCCTGACTCACCCAGCCCCACCTTCGGCTCTCTCCCCACTTCCTGTCCTCCCTGTTTTGCTATTTACTACCAGCACCTCTCTAAGGTGAAGCCTCAGACTTGCCACTTACAGAACGGAAGGGCGCCAAGTGACCACGTGACTGACTTCCGGTCCGTGGAAATAGAGCAGCTGGAAACGTCTGGCTGAAGCTCGGTCGAGGGAAACATGGATGCTTCTCTGACCCAGCGCAACTTGTCTTTCTCTAGACGGAATCTAAAGTCTCCCTTTCTTAAAGGGAGTGCCTGATAGTATATAAGAAAAATATTCTTAAAATTATGTAAAATAATATTATTTCAAATTGTATGATTTAATAATTCAATGTTTATAATTATTCAAGTTTTAAGATTCTAATAATGCGGCTACTTTCTGAAAACCACAAAGCATACAATATGCTAAAGATAGGATACCGCATTTGCAAGTCGTAGGAATGAAAGTCTTGTTAGATCTATGCCTAGCAGTGACAGAAGGAGGGAAATTTATCAAATAATGTATGAGCGATTTCTGAAATAGCAGGACAAAAACTGTTAAGGGAACTTCAAACTCACCATATAATGTTGAAGATGTCTTAGAGCTTTTATGAAATTTTTATGAAATTTCATGTTTCCCAAATAAAAATACCTACTCAGTAAGAAAAAAGTATTCACATCTTGCACAAAGGTTATAGTGAGTCAAATTAACAATTACTATGTATCTTGACTCCGGTGAAAAAGTTGTTCAACGCATAACAACATGGTAGCCACTTCATGGGCAAAGTCTTCACTAAAAATTATTACACAATTAAAAGTAGATTGAGAACTTGGAAGCTGTTTACACAGTTTAAAATATTATTTGCTTCAAATTTTCAACATGTGATATACTCCTTAGGGCCTGAGTTGCAATTTTCTGATTCACCATTCAATCTGCCAGAAACCCACAATACATGTGGAAGACAATCACTATCTTCTGTTTGAGATGTTGTATATCAAGGTAGATTAGATACCACAACAAAGAGTAAATACAGTATAAGGAATTTTTATGCAATTCAGTTGAAGTAATATACACATTTTCAATATGCAAATCTCTTTAAAGATTTTCAAATCATTTAAAGTTTCATGGGCATGGATATTTTAATTGAATTTTTTATTGGTACATTTTACATACAGTTCACAATCACACTCAACATAGGAGAATCTGTACCAGTATGACACCAGTTCTCATTTTTACCCATATCCCTTCCCACCCCACAACTCCCCACCCCCTATATACATGTGCTTTCTTTTTCTTTTTCTTTTCAAATCATATTTATTCTTTCCCCTCATTACTTTCCCCTACCACATTCCCTTTGAATAGTTACTATTTCACAAAATCTATCATACATTCTAGAACTCATTTGCATCTACAGGTTTTCATACCAGAGAAATGATATAGTATTTACATATCTGTGACTTATTTCACTTATTAGTGTGTCCTCCAGGTGTATCCATTTGCACATAAATGATTGAAATTTGTCATTCTTTATGGCAGAGTAATACTCCATTTTGTTCATAGCAGCTCAGTTTGTGATAGCCCAATCTTGGAAACAACCCAGATGCCCATCAGTTGGAGACGATAAAGATGTGGTTTTTTAATAAAATGGATATTTTATAAGTTCTATTTTCCTTCTTATTTTGCAATGTATTTGATTTACCTTTGACTTTAGAACACTTCTAAGTCATATGGAACACTGTAATTCTTTAGAAGGATATCTTTAAAAATAGAAAATAAACATATCAAATTCAAGATCTTTTATCCTTCAGGTGCCTTCCCCTTGGAAACTAATACAGCCTCACACTGACTGCTTGTTCGTTGTTTGCTTTTTGCCTTCAGTGATTCTCAAACTGTCATGCACAAAGGAACCATCCAAAATCTTATTAACATGCGGACCCTAACTTCCTAAGTCTCCCGTGGGAAGTGACACCGAGCACATTTAACAGGACTGTAGGGGATTCAGGCCTTTTGGTCTTCAAGCTAACAACACCCTCTGGAGACAGACTGTGAGGAACCTCACTTCTCCAATAGATTCCTACTCTGTCCATTTCCACGTATCATCTGACCACACTCAGCATCCCTTTCTGCTCTGAGCTTGTTGTTTTCTTACTGGGGCCAGTAGCAGGTCCATCACTGGTCTTCGTCTGTGTGTCCTTCTGCCATTTATCATGCGTTTTCAAGGATGGAAATGTCAGGGTGGAACACTGTAGCTGTGCACTTAGACTTCTGTGTGGTCCCATTACATTTTGTCTCTCCCCAGTCAAAATCTAAAAGCAATCTAAAATCCAGTGAAAATATCCTGCATCCTTCTTGTGGCTTACAATTTTCTCTTTTTTTCTGCCACCTGAGAAAAGAGCTTTGGTGATTCTGTTACGCAGGGCCTCCTGAAGACTATTCATAACTTCTGCCAACTGAATTGGAATTTTTATTATATCAACAAAAATCTTCTTATAGCTATTTTTAAAGCAGTACTTGATTGACAGGAAGGAGCTAGGTATCTTAGGGAGTTATCTTAGAATTCTGCTTGAATAGATTACATAGTTCTTGGGTGTCAGTCGCTTTATTTATAAATGAGGACAATACAAGCACCTAGCTCAAAAGACCTTTGTGGAATTAAAGTAACAAATAAAAGAATTTAGAATACTATTTGGCACATGCTAGGTACTTGAAATGTATTAGCTATACTTGATGTTATCAATACAATTTTGTAACATTGCTTGCTTCCTCTAGCCCCTTCCTGTCTCTGGTGCCAAGCTAGCTCAGGGATAAACTTTCAGATTGTAGGTCAGACACTTATAATCAAATCTTTGCTCTGCCTTCTTGAAACTGTATGAAGCAATGCCATGGGAGTATGATCAAAATGAAATATTTACACAAGGAAATATGTATAAGACTCAATAACTTTCTCTAGGGAAGATCAGCTATCTGAATGGCTTGACTGAGTGTCATAGCAAAGCTACTGAAACTTTTCTTAAACTTCTTGGCAGTATCCTCATCCTGGTGGTGAAGAGGCTAAGAAGTTGTTTTCAAATTGCCTTGATTTAACTAGTTGCAGACATGGAAGTCTATCTGCAGTGCCTTCTATGGCTGCAAACTGATAAATACCCAAGTGCACAAAAACACATAGTATTTATTATCCCTACTGTCCAAGTAAAAAAATCTGAGCAACATATTTTATTTCAGAGTTCTCCACCCTAAGTGTCCGTATCAGTATTAATACTCAGGTCACATATCTCTCAACATGCACCAAACTAAAATCAAGATGGACCAAAATGTTAAAACAGAAACACTAAACTTCCTTGAAAATAGATTAGGTAGAATTCTGAAGACACTGGCACAAGAAAAGACTTTATGAACAAAACCTCAGTAGGATAGAAACTAGACAAAGATTTAACAATGGGGTTTTCATCTTATTAAAAAGCTTCACAGAAAGAGAAATCACCAGCACAGTGAAGAGATAACCTGCAAAATGGGCAAAGAATTACCAGCTGTTTCTCAAAAAGGACTACTATCTAGAATATATAAAGAACTTAAAATATCAGGGAACCCCCCCCAAACTTAAAGAACCAATTCAAAGAAGTGCATCTGAAATGAATGAACATTTCTCAGATGAATAAGTAAAGCCAGAAAATAAACATGAAAACATGTTCACCATCACTGGTTGGTTGAGAGAGGCCAATGAAAGCAATTTTGATATTTCATTTCACTCCAGTAAGAGTGGCTGCTATCAATAAAACAACCAGAAACATGCTGGTGAGGCTGTGGGGAGAAAGGAAGCCTTCTCCACTGCTGGGGGGAATGTAGACTGGGGCAATCTCTGTGGAGATCAGCACGGAGATTCCTCAGAGCACTAGTCCTAGATGTCTCATTTGATTACTCCTCTCTTGGGTACCTTCCCCCCAAATTAAAAGCATCAAACCATAGCCACATATGTGCACCTATGTGTGTTTATGGTGGCACAGTTTGTAACAGCTAAATCCTGGAAACAGCCCAAATGCTTATCAACTGGTGAGTGGATACAGAAGACATGATTTAAAAACATGGAGCACTGCTGAGGCATCAAGAACGATAAATTAGAGACATTTACAGCTAAATGGATGCACATTGAGGCCATACTCTAAAGTGAAATGAACAGGACGTGCATCTGTAAATACTGAACAGTTTCTCTGGTGTGAAAAACTGCAAGAGTAAAGGAGGACCGGAGTGTATAATAAATAATGTAAAATAGGAACTAAAGGTTGAAAAGAGGAGGGGAAGTGGGGGGGGAGAAAGAAGGGAAAGAAATTTATGAGAAAAGAAAAAACAAACTTTTTGTAAATAGAGAGGGGTAGGGGAAAAGAAGAAAAGGGAACCGGGGAAACCAAAAACCAAGATATATCACATACAGGTACAAATTTCCAAAGATAAATGTGAGTGCGACATGTACCTGGAATATAACAATAAACTTAAAGAAAAAAAAACTTGGATCAGTGTAGATCCAGTGTCATAGCACTGTATCCTTTATTAATTAAAACTGAAATGTTGTTTTTCTGGAGTGAATATTTGTCATTGTTTTAATAGGTTTTTATTTCTTGACCCTAACAAAATCTGCATTATGTATCAGCATACTGCTTGGTATAATGGCATATGCGTAATTGTCACTTAATATAAATGTTTTGGGGGCCAGAGGGTTAGCTCAGTGGTTCCGGCGCCTGCCTCGCAAGCACAAGATCCTGAGTTCAATCCCCGGTAACCACAGAGAATGCTGGGTGTGGAGACACGCCCACCAACAATCAACACCGCTTACCACAATGCCGGGCGTGGTGGCTCACGCCTGTCATCCCAGCACTCGGGAGGCAGAGACAGGAGGATTGCTGAGTTCGTGGTGGCTTGCCTGGGCACCATAGTGAGCTCAGGGCCAGCCTGAACTATAAAGCGAGACCCTGTCTCAAAAGCAAAAATAAATAAATAAATAAATAAATAAATAACTAAATAAATAAATAAATAAATAAATGAATGAATGAATGAATAAATGAATGAATGTATGTATGTTTTGGTCACTGAGTATTAATATTGAAATTAAGATATAAAATGTGATGTGACTGCACTCTGTTTTCATTTCATACAAATCCATTTTATCTTTTTAATTCATGGATGAAATACACTAAGATGGATAATAGGACTATTGAAATGCACTAAGTACATTATTCACGTAGCTTATTATATTTGAAAAAAGAGC